>JAVGWX010000193.1:0-94696 GCA_036924085.1 Ariolimax columbianus
CCTTTTCTCTCTCACATACACACTCTCTTTTCTCTCTCTCACACACTCTCCTTCTCTCTCACACTCTCTCCTTCTCTCTCTCACACACTCTCTCCTTCTCTCTCACACACACTCTCTTCTTCTCTCTCTCTTACACACTCTCCTTTTCTCTCTCACACACACACTCTCTCCTTCTCTCTCTCACACACTCTCTCCTTCTCTCACACACACACTCTTTCCTTTTCTCTCTCACACACACACTCTTTCCTTTTCTCTCTCTCACACACACTCTCCTTCTCTCACACACACTCTCCTTCTCTCTCTCACACACACTATCTCCTTCTCTCTCTCTCTCACACACACTCTCTCCTTTTCTCTCTCACTAACACACACTCTCTCCTTCTCTCTTACACACATACTCTCCTTTTCTCTCTCTTATACACACTCTCCTTCTCTCTCACACACACTCTCTCCTTCTCTCTCACACACAATCTCTCCTTCTCTCTCACACACAATCTCTCCTTCTCACACACACTCTCTCCTTCTCTCTCACACACAATCTCTCCTTCTTTGTCACACACACTCTCTCCTTTTCTCTCACACACACTCTCTCCTTCACTCACACTCTTCTTCTCTCACGTAAACACTCTCTCCTTCTCTCTCACACAGACACTCTCCTTCTCTCTCACACACATTCTCTCCTTCTCTCTCACACAGAGCCTCTCCTTCTCTCTCACACACACACTCTCCTTCTCTCTCACACACACACTCTCTCCTTCTCTAACACACACACACTCTCCTTCTCTCTCACACACACTCTTTCCTTCTCTCTCACACAGACCCTCTCCTTATCTCTCACACGCACACTATCCTTCTCTCTCACACACACTCTCTCCTTCTCTCTCACACACACTTTCTCCTTCTCTCTCACACAGACCCTCTCCTTCTCTCTCACACACACACTATCCTTCTCTCTCACACACACTCTCTCCTTCTCTCTCACACAGACCCTCTCCTTCTCTCTCACACACACACTCTCCTTCTCTCTCACACAGACCCTCTCCTTCTCTCTCACACACACACTCTCCTTCTCTCTCACATACACTCTCTCCTTCTCTCTCACACAGACCCTCTCCTTCTCTCTCACACACACACTCTCCTTCTCTCTCACACACACTCACTCCTTCTCCCTCACACACACACTCTCCTTCTCTCTCACACACACTCTCTCCTTCTCTCTCACACAGACCCTCTCCTTCTCTCTCACACACACACTCTCCTTCTCTCTCACACACACTCTCTCCTTCTCTCTCACACACACACTCTCCTTCTCTCTCACACACACTCACTCCTTCTCCCTCACACACACACTCTCCTTCTCTCTCACACACACTCTCTCCTTCTCTCTCACACAGACCCTCTCCTTCTCTCTCACACACACACTCTCCTTCTCTCTCACACACACTCTCTCCTTCTCTCTCACACACACACTCTCCTTCTCTCTCACACACACTCTCTCCTTGTCTCTCACACATACTCTCCTTTTCTCTCGCACACACTCTCCTTCTCTCTCTCACACACTCTCTCCTACTCTCTCTCTTTCACACGCACTCTCTCCTTCTCTCTCTATTACACACTCTCCTTTTCTCTCTCACACACACACTCTCTCCTTCTCTCTCTCACACACTCTCTCCTTCTCTCTCACACACACTCTCTCCTTCTCTATCTATTACACACTCTCCTTTTCTCTCTCACACACACACTCTCTCCTTCTCTCTCACACACACTCTCTCCTTCTCTCTCTCTTACACACTCTCCTTTTCTCTCTCACACACACACTCTCTCCTTCTCTCTCTCACACACTCTCTCCTTCTCTCTCTCTTACACACTCTCCTTTTCTCTCTCACACACACACTCTCTCCTTCTCTCTCTCTTACACACTCTCTTTCTCTCACACACTCTCTCCTTCTCTCTCTCTTACACACTCTCCTTTTCTCTCTCACACACACACTCTCTCCTTCTCTCTCTCACACACTCTCTCCTTCTCTCTCTCTTACACACTCTCCTTTTCTTTCTCACACACACACTCTCTCCTTCTATCTCACACACACTCTCTCCTTCTCTCTCTCACACACTCTCTCCTTCTCTCTCTCTTACACACTCTCCCTTTCTCTCTCACACACACACTCTCTCCTTCTATCTCACACACACTCTCTCCTTCTCTCTCTTACACACTCTCATTTTCTCTCTCACACACACACACTCTCCTTCTATCTCACACACACTCTCTCCTTCTCTCTCACACACACTCTCTCCTTCTCTCTCACACAGACCCTCTCCTTCTCTCTCACACACACACTCTCCTTCTCTCTCACACAGACCCTCTCCTTCTCTCTCACACACACACTCTCCTTCTCTCTCACACACACTCTCTCCTTCTCTCTCACACAGACCCTCTCCTTCTCTCTCACACACACACTCTCCTTCTCTCTCACACACACTCTCTCCTTCTCTCTCACACACACACTCTCATTCTCTCTCACACACACTCTGTCCTTCTCTCTCACACAGACCCTCTCCTTCTCTCTCACACACACACACTCCTTCTCTCTCACACACACTCTCTCCTTCTCTCTCACATACACTCTCTCCTTCTCTCTCACACAGACCCTCTCCTTCTCTCTCACACACACACTCTCCTTCTCTCTCACACACACTCTCTCCTTCTCTCTCACACACACACTCTCCTTCTCTCTCACACACACTCTCTCCTTGTCTCTCACACATACTCTCCTTCTCTCTCGCACACACTCTCCTTCTCTCTCTCACACACTCTCTCCTACTCTCTCTCTTTCACACGCACTCTCTCCTTCTCTCTCTATTACACACTCTCCTTTTCTCTCTCACACACACACTCTCTCCTTCTCTCTCTCACACACTCTCTCCTTCTCTCTCACACACACTCTCTCCTTCTCTCTCTATTACACACTCTCCTTTTCTCTCTCACACACACACTCTCTCCTTCTCTCTCACACACACTCTCTCTTTCTCTCTCTCTTACACACTATCCTTTTCTCTCTCACACACACACTCTCTCCTTCTCTCTCTCACACACTCTCTCCTTCTCTCTCTCTTACACACTCTCCCTTTCTTTCTCACACATACACTCTCTCCTTCTATCTCACACACACTCTCTCCTTCTCTCTCTCACACACTCTCTCCTTCTCTCTCTTCTACACACTCTCCTTTTCTCTCTCACACACACACTCTCTCCTTCTATCTCACACACACTCTCTCCTTCTCTCTCTCACACACTCTCTCCTTCTCTCTCTCTTACACACTCTCCTTTTCTCTCTCACACACATACTCTCTCCTTCTCTCTCTCACACACTCTCTCCTTCTCTCTCTCTTACACACTCTCCTTTTCTCTCTCACACACACACTCTCTCCTTCTCTCTCTCACACATTCTCTCCTTCTCTCTCTCACACACTCTCTCCTTCTCTCTCACACACACTCTCTCCTTCTCTCTCTATTACACACTCTCCTTTTCTCTCTCACACACACACTCTTTCCTTTTCTCTCTCACACACACACACTCTCCTTCTCTCTCTCACACACACACACTTTCTCCTTCTCTCTCACACACACTCTCTCCTTCTCTCTCTCACACACTCTCTCCTTCTCTCTCTCTTACACACTCTCCTTTTCTCTCTCACACACACACTCTCTCCTTCTCTCTCTCACACACTCTCTCCTTCTCTCTCTCTTACACACTCTCCTTTTCTCTCTCACACACACACACTCTCCTTCTCTCTCTCACACACACACAGTCTCTCCTTCTCTCTCACACACTCTCTCCTTCTCTCACACACACACTCTCTCCTTCTCTCTCTCTTACACACTCTCTCCTTCTCTTTCTCACACACTCTCTCCTTCTCTCTCTCACACACACACTCTCTCCTTCTCTCTCTCTTACACACTCTCCTTTTCTCTCTCACACACACACTCTCTCCTTCTATCTCACACACACTCTCTCCTTCTCTCTCACACACACTCTCTCTTTCTCTCTCTCTTACACACTCTCCTTTTCTCTCTCACACACACACTCTCTCCTTCTATCTCACACACACACTCTCCTTCTCTCTCTCACACACTCTCTCCTTCTCCCTCTCTTACACACTCTCCTTGCCTCTCTCACACACACACTCTCTCCTTCTCTCTCTCTTACACACTCTCCTTTTCTCTCTCACACACACACACTCTCCTTCTCTCTCTCACACACACACAGTCTCTCCTTCTCTCTCACACACTCTCTCCTTCTCTCACACACACACTCTCTCCTTCTCTCTCTCTTACACACTCTCTCCTTCTCTTTCTCACACACTCTCTCCTTCTCTCTCTCACACACACACTCTCTCCTTCTCTCTCTCTTACACACTCTCCTTTCTCTCTCACACACACACTCTCTCCTTCTATCTCACACACACTCTCTCCTTTTCTCTCTCACACACTCTCTCCTTCTCTCTCTTTTACACACTCTCCTTTTCTCTCTCACACACACACTCTCTCCTTCTATCTCACACACACACTCTCCTTCTCTCTCTCACACACTCTCTCCTTCTCCCTCTCTTACACACTCTCCTTTTCTCTCTCACACACACACTCTCTCCTTCTCTCTCTCACACACTCTCTCCTTCTCTCTCTCACACACTCTCTCCTTCTATCTCACACACACTCTCTCCTTCTCTCTCTCACACACTCTCTCCTTCTCTCTCTCTTACACACTCTCCTTTCTCTCTCACACACACACTCTCTCCTTCTATCTCACACACACTCTCTCTTTCTCTCTCTCACACACTCTCTCCTTCTCTCTCTCTTACACACTCTCCTTTTCTCTCTCACACACACACTCTTTCCTTTCTCTCTCTCACACACTCTCTCCTTCTCTCTCTCTCTTACACACTCTCCTTTTCTCTCTCTTACACACACTCTCTCCTTCTCTCTCTCACACACTCTCTCCTTTTCTCTCACACACACTCTCTCCTTCTCTCTCTATTACACACTCTCCTTTTCTCTCTCACACACACACTCTCTCCTTCTCTCTCACACACACTCTCTCCTTCTCTCTTATTACACACTCTCCTTTCTCTCTCACACACTCTCTCCTTCTCTCTCTCACACACACACACTTCTCCTTCTCTCTCACACACACTCTCTCCTTCTCTCTCTCACACACTCTCTCCTTCTCTCTCTCTTACACACTCTCTTTCTCTCACACACACACACTCTTTCCTTTCTCTCTCACACACACACACTCTCCTTCTCTCTCTCACACACACACACTTTATCCTTCTCTCTCACACACACTCTCTCCTTCTCTCTCTCACACACTCTCTCCTTCTCTCTCTCTTACACACTCTCCTTTCTCTCTCACACACACACACTCTCTCCTTCTCTCTCACACACACTTCTCCTTCTCTCTCACACACACTCTCTCCTTCTCTCTCCCACACACACTCTCCTTCTCTCTCTCTCACACACACACTCTCTCCTTCTCTCTCACACACACTCTCTCCTTCTCTCACACACACACTCTCTCCTTTCTCTCTCTTACACACTCTCTTCTCTCACACACACACACTCTCTTCTCTCACACACTCTCTCCTTCTCTCTCTCTTACACACTCTCCTTTTCTCTCTCACACACACACTCTCTCCTTCTATCTCACACACACTCTCTCCTTCTCTCTCTCACACACTCTCTGCTTCTCTCTCTCTTACACACTCTCCTTTCTCTCTCACACACACACTCCTACTCTCTCTCTTTCACACGCACTCTCTCCTTCTCTCTCTATTACACACTCTCCTTTTCTCTCTCACACACACACTCTCTCCTTCTCTCTCTCACACACTCTCTCCTTCTCTCTCACACACACTCTCTCCTTCTCTCTCTATTACACACTCTCCTTTTCTCTCTCACACACACACTCTCCTTCTCTCTCTCTTACACACTCTCCTTTCTCTCTCCCACACACACTCTCTCCTTCTCTCTCTCACACACTCTCTCCTTCTCTCTCACTTACACACTCTCCCTTTCTTCTCACACATACACTCTCTCCTTCTATCTCACACACACTCTCTCCTTCTCTCTCTCACACACTCTCTCCTTCTCTCTCTTCTACACACTCTCCTTTCTCTCTCACACACACACTCTCTCCTTCTATCTCACACACACTCTCTCCTTCTCTCTCTCACACACTCTCTCCTTCTCTCTCTCTTACACACTCTCCTTTTCTCTCTCACACACAACACTCTCTCCTTCTCTCTCTCACACACTCTCTCCTCTCTCTCTCACACACTCTCTCCTTCTAACTCACACACACTCTCTCCTTCTCTCTCTCACACACTCTCTCCTTCTCTCTCTCTTACACACTCTCCTTTTCTCTCTCACACACACACTCTTTCCTTTTCTCTCTCTCACACACTCTCTTTCCTTCTCTCTCTCTTACACACTCTCCTTTCTCTCTCACACACACACTCTTCCCTTTCTCTCTCTCACACACTCTCTCCTTCTCTCTCTATTACACACTCTCCTTTTCTCTCTCTCACACACACTCTTTCCTTTCTCTCTCACACACACACACACTCCTTCTCTCTCTCACACACACACACTTCTCCTTCTCTCTCACACACACTCTCTCCTTCTCTCTCTCACACACTCTCTCTTCTCTCTCTCTTACACACTCTCCTTTCTCTCTCACACACACACTCTCTCCTTCTCTCTCTCACACACTCTCTCCTTCTCTCTCACTACACACTCTCCTTTCTCTCTCACACACACACACTCTCCTTCTCTCTCTCACACACTCTCTCCTTCTCTCTCTCACACACTCTCTCCTTCTATCTCACACACACTCTCTCCTTCTCTCTCTCACACACTCTCTCCTTCTCTCTCTCTTACACACTCTCCTTTCTCTCTCACACACACACACTCTCCTTCTATCTCACACACACTCTCTCTTCTCTCTCTCACACACTCTCTCCTTCTCTCTCTCATACACACTCTCCTTTCTCTCTCACACACACACTCTTTCCTTTTCTCTCTCTCACACACTCTCTCCTTCTCTCTCTCTCTTACACACTCTCCTTTCTCTCTCTTACACACACTCTCTCCTTCTCTCTCTCACACACTCTCTCCTTTTCTCTCACACACACTCTCTCCTTCTCTCTCTATTACACACTCTCTTTCTCTCTCACACACACACTCTCTCCTTCTCTCTCACACACACTCTCTCCTTCTCTCTTATACACACTCTCCTTTCTCTCTCACACACACTCTCCTTCTCTCTCTCACACACACACACTTCTCCTTCTCTCTCACACACACTCTCTCCTTCTCTCTCTCACACACTCTCTCCTTCTCTCTCTCTTACACACTCTCTTTCTCTCACACACACACACTCTTTCCTTTTCTCTCTCACACACACACACTCTCCTTCTCTCTCTCACACACACACACTTATCCTTCTCTCTCACACACACTCTCTCCTTCTCTCTCTCACACACTCTCTCCTTCTCTCTCTCTTACACACTCTCCTTTTCTCTCTCACACACACACACTCTCTCCTTCTCTCTCACACACACTTCTCCTTCTCTCTCACACACACTCTCTCCTTCTCTCTCCCACACACACTCTCCTTCTCTCTCTCTCACACACACACTCTCTCCTTCTCTCTCACACACACTCTCTCCTTCTCTCACACACACACTCTCTCCTTTTCTCTCTCTTACACACTCTCTTTCTCTCACACACACACACTCTCTTCTCTCACACACTCTCTCCTTCTCTCTCTCTTACACACTCTCCTTTTCTCTCTCACACACACACTCTCTCCTTCTATCTCACACACACTCTCTCCTTCTCTCTCTCACACACTCTCTGCTTCTCTCTCTCTTACACACTCTCCTTTTCTCTCTCACACACACACTCCTACTCTCTCTCTTTCACACGCACTCTCTCCTTCTCTCTCTATTACACACTCTCCTTTCTCTCTCACACACACACTCTCTCCTTCTCTCTCTCACACACTCTCTCCTTCTCTCTCACACACACTCTCTCCTTCTCTCTCTATTACACACTCTCCTTTCTCTCTCACACACACACCTCTCCTTCTCTCTCACACACACTCTCTCTTCTCTCTCTCTTACACACTCTCCTTTCTCTCTCACACACACACACTCTCCTTCTCTCTCTCACACACTCTCTCCTTCTCTCTCTCTTACACACTCTCCCTTTCTTTCTCACACATACACTCTCTCCTTCTATCTCACACACACTCTCTCCTTCTCTCTCTCACACACTCTCTCCTTCTCTCTCTTCTACACACTCTCCTTTTCTCTCTCACACACACACTCTCTCCTTCTATCTCACACACACTCTCTCCTTCTCTCTCTCACACACTCTCTCCTTCTCTCTCTCTTACACACTCTCCTTTTCTCTCTCACACACACACTCTCTCCTTCTCTCTCTCACACACTCTCTCCTTCTCTCTCTCACACACTCTCTCCTTCTAACTCACACACACTCTCTCCTTCTCTCTCTCACACACTCTCTCCTTCTCTCTCTCTTACACACTCTCCTTTCTCTCTCACACACACACTCTTTCCTTTTCTCTCTCTCACACACTCTCTCCTTCTCTCTCTCACACACTCTCTCCTTCTAACTCACACACACACTCTCCTTCTCTCTCTCACACACTCTCTCCTTCTCTCTCTCTTACACACTCTCCTTTCTCTCTCACACACACACTCTCTCCTTCTCTCTCTCACACATTCTCTCCTTCTCTCTCTCACACACTCTCTCCTTCTCTCTCACACACACTCTCTCCTTCTCTCTCTATTACACACTCTCCTTTCTCTCTCTCACACACACTCTTCCTTTTCTCTCTCACACACACACACACTCCTTCTCTCTCTCACACACACACACTTTCTCCTTCTCTCTCACACACACTCTCTCCTTCTCTCTCTCACACACTCTCTTCTTCTCTCTCTCTTACACACTCTCCTTTTCTCTCTCACACACACACTCTCTCCTTCTCTCTCACACACTCTCTCCTTCTCTCTCTCTTACACACTCTCCTTTCTCTCTCACACACACACACTCTCCTTCTCTCTCTCACACACACAGTCTCTCCTTCTCTCTCACACACTCTCTCCTTCTCTCACACACACACTCTCTCCTTCTCTCTCTCTTACACACTCTCTCCTTCTCTTTCTCACACACTCTCTCCTTCTCTCTCTCACACACACACTCTCTCCTTCTCTCTCTCTTACACACTCTCCTTTTCTCTCTCACACACACACTCTCTCCTTCTATCTCACACACACTCTCTCCTTTCTCTCTCACACACTCTCTTCCTTCTCTCTCTTTACACACTCTCCTTTCTCTCTCACACACACACTCTCTCCTTCTATCTCACACACACACTCTCCTTCTCTCTCTCACACACTCTCTCCTTCTCCCTCTCTTACACACTCTCCTTTCTCTCTCACACACACACTCTCTCCTTCTGTCTCTCACACACTCTCTCCTTCTCTCTCTCACACACTCTCTCCTTCTATCTCACACACACTCTCTCCTTCTCTCACTCACACACTCTCTCCTTCTCTCTCTCTTACACACTCTCCTTTCTCTCTCACACACACACTCTCTCCTTCTATCTCACACACACTCTCTCTTCTCTCTCTCACACACTCTCTCCTTCTCTCTCTCTTACACACTCTCCTTTCTCTCTCACACACACACTCTTTCCTTTCTCTCTCTCACACACTCTCTCCTTCTCTCTCTCTCTTACACACTCTCCTTTTCTCTCTCTTACACACACTCTCTCCTTCTCTCTCTCACACACTCTCTCCTTCTCTCTCACACACACTCTCTCCTTCTCTCTCTATTACACACTCTCCTTTCTCTCTCACACACACACTCTCTCCTTCTCTCTCACACACACTCTCTCCTTCTCTCTTTATTACACACTCTCCTTTCTCTCTCACACACTCTCTCCTTCTCTCTCTCACACACACACACTTCTCCTTCTCTCTCACACACACTCTCTCCTTCTCTCTCTCACACACTCTCTCCTTCTCTCTCTCTACACACTCTCTTTCTCTCACACACACACACTCTTTCCTTTTCTCTCTCACACACACACACTCTCATTCTCTCTCTCACACACACACACTTATCCTTCTCTCTCACACACACTCTCTCCTTCTCTCTCTCACACACTCTCTCCTTCTCTCTCTCTTACACACTCTCCTTTTCTCTCTCACACACACACACTCTCTCCTTCTCTCTCACACACACTTTCTCCTTCTCTCTCACACACACTCTCTCCTTCTCTCTCCCACACACACTCTCCTTCTCTCTCTCTCACACACATACTCTCTCCTTCTCTCTCACACACACTCTCTCCTTCTCTCACACACACACTCTCTCCTTTTCTCTCTCTTACACACTCTCTTTCTCTCACACACACACACTCTCTTTCTCTCACACACTCTCTCCTTCTCTCTCTCTTACACACTCTCCTTTTCTCTCTCACACACACACTCTCTCCTTCTATCTCACACACACTCTCTCCTTCTCTCTCTCACACACTCTCTGCTTCTCTCTCTCTTACACACTCTCCTTTTCTCTCTCACACACACACTCTCTCCTTCTATCTCACACACACACTCTCCTTCTCTCTCTCACACACTCTCTCCTTCTCTCCCTCTTACACACTCTCTTTCTCTCACACACTCTCTCCTTCTCTCTCTCTTACACACTCTCCTTTTCTCTCTCACACACACACTCTCTCCTTCTCTCTCTCACACACTCTCTCCTTCTTTCTCTCACACACTCTCTCCTTCTATCTCACACACACTCTCTCCCTCTCTCTCTCACACACTCTCTCCTTCTCTCTCTCTTACACACTCTCCTTTTCTCTCTCACACACACACTCTTTCCTTTTCTCTCTCTCACACACTCTCTCCTTCTCTCTCTCTTACACACTCTCCTTTTCTCTCTCACACACACACTCTCTCCTTCTATCTCACACACACTCTCTCTTTCTCTCTCTCACACACTCTCTCCTTCTCTCTCTCTTACACACTCTCCTTTTCTCTCTCACACACACACTCTTTCCTTTTCTCTCTCTCACACACTCTCTCCTTCTCTCTCTCTCTTACACACTCTCCTTTTCTCTCTCTTACACACACTCTCTCCTTCTCTCTCTCACACACTCTCTCCTTCTCTCTCACACACACTCTCTCCTTCTCTCTCTCACACACTCTCTCCTTCTCTCTCTCTTACATACTCTCCTTTTCTCTCTCACACACACACTCTTTCCTTTCTCTCTCTCACACACTCTCTCCTTCTCTCTCTCTTACACACTCTCCTTTTCTCTCTCACACACACACTCTCTCCTTCTCTCTCTCACACACTCTCCTTTCTCTCTCACACACACACTCTCTCCTTCTATCTCACACACACTCTCTCCTTCTCTCTCTCACACACTCTCTCCTTCTCTCTCTCTTACACACTCTCCTTTTCTCTCTCACACACACACTCTCTCCTTCTATCTCACACACTCTCTCCTTCTCTCTCTCACACACTCTCTCCTTCTCTCTCTCTTACACACTCTCCTTTCTCTCTCACACACACACACTCTCTCCTTCTCTCCCACACACACTTCTCCTTCTCTCTCACACACACTCTCTCCTTCTCTCTCCCACACACACTCTCCTTCTCTCTCTCTCACACACACACTCTCTCCTTCTCTCTCACACACACTCTCTCCTTCTCTCACACACACACTCTCTCCTTTCTCTCTCTTACACACTCTCTTTCTCTCACACACACACACTCTCTTTCTCTCACACACTCTCTCCTTCTCTTTCTCTTACACACTCTCCTTTTCTCTCTCACACACACACTCTCTCCTTCTATCTCACACACACTCTCTCCTTCTCTCTCTCACACACTCTCTCCTTTTCTCTCTCTTACACACTCTCCTTTTCTCTCTCACACACACACTCTCTCCTTCAATCTCACACACACACTTTCCTTCTCTCTCTCACACACTCTCTCCTTCTCTCCCTCTTACACACTCTCTTTCTCTCACACACTCTCTCCTTCTCTCTCTCTTACACACTCTCCTTTTCTCTCTCACACACACACTCTCTCCTTCTCTCTCTCACACACTCTCTCCTTCTTTCTCTCACACACTCTCTCCTTCTATCTCACACACACTCTCTCCTTCTCTCTCTCACACACTCTCTCCTTCTCTCTCTCTTACATACTCTCCTTTTCTCTCTCACACACACACTCTTTCCTTTTCTCTCTCTCACACACTCTCTCCTTCTCTCTCTCTTACACACTCTCCTTTTCTCTCTCACACACACACTCTCTCCTTCTCTCTCTCACACACTCTCCTTTTCTCTCTCACACACACACTCTCTCCTTCTATCTCACACACACTCTCTCCTTCTCTCTCTCACACACTCTCTCCTTCTCTCTCTCTTACACACTCTCCTTTTCTCTCTCACACACACACTCTCTCCTTCTATCTCACACACTCTCTCCTTCTCTCTCTCACACACTCTCTCCTTCTCTCTCTCTTACACACTCTCCTTTTCTCTCTCACACACACACTCTCTCCTTCTATCTCACACACACTCTCTCCTTCTCTCTCTCACACACTCTCTCCTTCTCTCTCTCTTACACACTCTCCTTTTCTCTCTCACACACACACTCTTTCCTTTTCTCTCTCACACACACACTCTCTCCTTCTATCTCACACACACTCTCTCCTTCTCTCTCTCACACACTCTCTCCTTCTCTCTCTCACACACATTCTCCTTCTCTCTCTCTCACACAGTCTCTTTCTCTTTTACACACACACTCTCCTTTATTCACACACACACTCTCCTTCTCTCTCACACACTCTCTCCTTCTCTCTCTCTTACACACACTCTCTCCTTCTCTCTCTCTCTCACACACACTCTCTCCTTTTCTCTCTCTCTCACACACACTCTCTCTTTCTCTCTCACACACACTCTCTCCTTTTCTCTCTCTCTCACACACACTCTCTCTTTCTCTCTCACACACACTCTCTCCTTCTCTCTCACAGACAATCTCTCCTTCTCTCTCACACATACACTCTCCCACTTTCTCTTATATACACACACACACTCTCTCCTTCTTTGTCACACACACTCTCTCCTTCTCTCTCACACACACTCTCTCCTTCACTCACACTCTCCTTCTCTCTCACACACACACTCTCCTTCCCTCTCTCACACACACTCTCTCCTTCTCTCTCACACACACTTTCTCCTTCACTCACACTCTCCTTTTCTCTCTCACACATACACTCTCCCACTTTCTCTTACATACACACACACACACTCTCCTTCCCTCTCTCACACACACTCTCTCCTTCTCTCTCACACAGACACTCTCCTTCTCTCTCTCACACACTCTCTCCTACTCTCTCTCTTTCACACGCACTCTCTCCTTCTCTCTCTCATACACGCTCTCCTTCTCTCACATACACACTCTCACTATCTCTCATACACTCTCTCTCATTCTTTCTCACACTCTCTCTCACTTTCTCTCCCACACTCTCTCTTACACATTCACTTCCACTCTCTCACATTCTCTCTCACTCCATCTCAAACTCTATAATCATTCTCTCTCAGACTCTCTCACACTCTCTCTCACATTCTCTCTCACACACAAACAACACACATTTGCTTAGACACACCGGTTTTCCCTATTCTCTCTCTCTCTCTCTCTCTCTCTCTCTCTCTTTATCACACACTCACACATACAACACACATTTTCTTAGACACACCAGTTTTCCATATTCTCTCTCACTCTCTCTCTTTCTTTATCACACACTCACACATACAACACACATTTTCTTAGACACACCAGTTTTCCATATTCCCTCTCTCTCTCTCTCTCTCTCTCTCTCTCTCTCTCTCACTCTCTCTCTTTCTTTATCACACACTCACACATACAACACACATTTGCTTAGACACACCAGTTTTCCATATTCTCTCTCTCTCTCTCTTTATCACACACTCGCACAAAGAACACACATTTGCTTAGACACACCAGTTTTCCATATTCTCTCTCTCTCTCTCTCTCTCTCTCTTTCTTTATCACACACTCGCACAAAGAACACACATTTGCTTAGACACACCAGTTTTCCCTATTCTCTCTCTCTCTCTTTCTTTATCACACACTCACACAAAGAACACACATTTGCTTAGACACACCAGTTTTCCATATTCTCTCTCTCTCTCTCTCTCTCTTTCTTTATCACACACTCACACAAAGAACACACATTTGCTTAGACACACCAGTTTTCCATATTCTCTCTCTCTCTCTCTCTCTTTCTTTATCACACACTCACACAAAGAACACACATTTGCTTAGACACACCAGTTTTCCATATTCTCTCTCTCTCTCTCTCTCTCTCTCTTTCTTTATCACACACTCACACAAAGAACACACATTTGCTTAGACACACCAGTTTTCCATATTCTCTCTCTCTCTCTCTCTTTCTTTATCACACACTCACACAAACAACACACATTTGCTTAGACACACCAGTTTTCCACAGAACCAAAACCTGATAATAGTTTTAGAATGTCCTATCCCATGACATGACAGACACCGGCAGACGCCAAGAGTGACATAATCTGCCGTTCTGTGGGCAGTTGTTCCGCTCTTACCTTCCCCTAAATGGGTTTTTTATTACCTTTGCTACACCGAAAGTTCAATTTCCGATTCGTGGTCCCAGAAGGTTCGAGATGACGTTCTAGTTGGCAACTAATAAACTTGACAGCGAGGTCAGACCTCTGTCTCAGATTAGATAGCCTGGTCAGACCTCTGTCTCAGATTAGATATGCATCAAACATGAAAATGTTCTTATGGTCACCTGCCAGTTTATAAAGATGAACATAGCCAATCAGGTTTTAATTTCAAGCCACATTCAAATTTTCTGAATGGTGCCACTTTTGAAAAAAACCCTGCTACAGAAGGCCAGGAAGAGAAAATAAAACAACCGACACGGCATGCGCCTTGCTCAATGAACAAGGACATAAAAGGAACAAATAATCCTTGTTATAATTAGCATAATTCAGAATATTCAATAGAAAATGTACAAGTAATGACAAATTAATCAATTAAAACTGAAAATAACTATTTAACGATCGACGCGCAATCTAAAATATGTTTATCTTCCTCTTCTTCGTTCAATCTCAGACGTCAGCTTGAATATATTTATCGAGAGCAGTGTTTGCCTGAGGCCATTGGTATCTCCTTAGAGCTTGTCCATTAATGGACACATGTGCCTTCTCTGTGCCTCCAATGTTGGACATCTTTGTAGCAGATACTTGTGTTTATGGTAGAGATGACTAAACATTATAAGATATTGCGCTGCATGAGGCTGTTGTAGTTTGATAGTGGGTGAGGAAAGGGCAAGGCAGTGCGTGACGAAGAAGAATGTGACGAAACAGCAAATCGGTGCATCACGAAGAAGAGGGTGACGAAAGGGCAAATCAGTGCGTCACAAAGAAGAAGGTGACGAAGGGCAAAGCAGTGCGTCACGAAAAAGCAGATTGGAAACTTAAGATCCCAACCGATGACACTAATCACTGACCCGATGAGGTCACCTTAGGTCATGCCAATCTATATTTCCACTGTGGCCAGTCGGAACATCTCACACAAACCAGTGTCAGCTATATTAGTGAGAAAATAATTTAATTATCTGAAGCATTAATGACATCCCCCTGACCTCTTCTGTGGAGGAAAGTGGAGATCCACGAACCTACTATGCATGCCATAGGCGACAGCTAAGGAGGGCAACTGCTATTGTGATCTCAGTGAGCTCTTGGAGCGAAGAAGAATGCTTAGGACACATCTTTGAGTCACGTTAAGAATGACTTGACATGAAGTCATGAGCCACCTCAAAGGTGACTTGACATGAAGTCATGAGCCACCTCAAAGGTGAATTGACATGAAGTCATGAGCCACCTCAAAGGTGACTTGACATGAAGTCATGAGCCACCTCAAAGGTGAATTGACATGAAGTCATGAACCACCTCAAAGGTGACTTGGCATGAAGTCATGAATCACCCCAAAGGTGAATTGACATGAAGTCATGAACCACCTCAAAGGTGACTTGACATGAAGTCATGAACCACCTCAAAGGTGACTTGACATGAAGTCATGAACCACCTCAAAGGTGACTTGACATGAAGTCATGAGCCACCTCAAAGGTGACTTGACATGAAGTCATGAACCACCTCAAAGGTGACTTGACATGAAGTCATGAACCACCTGAAAGGTGACAGAACATGAAGTCTTGAACCACCTCAAAGGTGACTGGACCGGATGTACTGGTAAATTTATTATGGCTAGCTTCTGGGGCACATATACCAGAACCGAATAATCTGGTCTCAGCTGTTGACTGCACGCGCTTTTTACAACCCGGACGCAACTCGCGCACGGAACCACACACCCGAGCGCGCCAAATAAAACGTTTTTCCAAAATTGCTATGCCAACCAAGTATCCTTGAACGTGATTCTGCGTGTCTGGCCCCGATATATGTCTCTGCACGTGACCAATACAGAAGTCGGTGAATGTAGTGTCGTTGGAGTTAATCAGACAAAAACGGATCCCAACTGACACGCCCCCAGGACGCACTGTCGATGGAGTTAATCAAAGACAGAAACTGAGCACAACTGTCACGCCCCTGCCTAGACTCGAATTATGACGGTTCGGTTCTCCATATTTGCTCTGCTAGCATGTTTTACTGTTGGTACTTGATATGTTTCAGTGGCGTGGCGTTAGATAATTTCCCAGACGGGTATTAAGCAGAGAAATAGAATTCAAATATATGAGTTGACACTGAATTCGACATCCAGTTATCCAATATCCCTTTCTGCAGGGCACGACAAATTCCCCTTGCCTAACAGTATTGTAACTGTATTTACTTGCACAATTTTCCCCTCCCCGCCTCCAAACTCGTTTATCCATCTCTCAATTTGACACAAAATGTCATATTTTCCTGCGGAATTCCTCTCAGGTCTAAGATTCCATGTCAGACTGTCTGCGCCATGTCAAGCAACAGTTAAACCTTAGCTTAACACCAGTCTCCGGACTGAACAAACTGATCATGATGATGATGAGGCCATAGAACAAAGAAGGAAAAACAGAAGTAGGCCAGTATTATTTTGAACAAAAACAGAAGTAGGCCAGTATTATTTTGAACAAAAACAGAAGTAGGCCAGTATTATTTTGAACAAAACTGAAGTAGGCCAGTATTATTTTGAACAAAAACAGAAGTAGGCCAGTATTATTTTGAACAAAAACAGAAGTTGGCCAGTATTATTTTGAACAAAAACAGAAGTAGGCCAGTATTATTTTGAACAAAAACAGAAGTAGGCCAGTTTTATTTTGAACAAAAAACTGAAGCTTCCAAATTTAGAATCCATATTTTCAATAAGAATTCACCTATACCATTTGTCATGCTGCACAGCCCTACAAAGATCGTTCCATCCAGCACTCTGCGTGGCTACACCATCAAGCACTCTACGTGCCTACACCACCCAGCACTGCATGGCTACACCATCCAGCACTCTGCCTGGCTATACCATCCAGCACTCTGCCTGACTACACCATCCAGCCCTGCGTGGCTACACCATCCAGCACTCCGTGGCTACACCATCCTGCACTCCGTGGCTACACGATCCAGCACTGCGTGGCCACACCATCCAGCACTCTGCGTGACTACACCATCCAGCACTGCGTGATTACACCATCCAGCACTCTGCCTGGCTATACCATCCAGCACTGCGTGACTACACTATCCAGTACTCTGCCTGGCTACACCATCCAGCACTGCGTGACTACACCATCCAGTACTCTGCCTGGCTACACCATCCAGCACTGCCGGCACTCTGCCTGGCTACATCATTTGTTACCTGACCTCTAGATCCTAAATACATTAGTTCCCCTCCCCCCATCTCTTCCCCCATGCCTTATTGATACAAAAAACTACATCTTCTATTGACCGAATGTGGTATGTGTGATGTGGTATGTGTGATGTGGTCTGTGTGATGTGGTATGTGTGATGTGGTCTGTGTGATGTGGTATGTGTGCTGAGATCAGTATTTCTGTTCAATATTCTCAGTACACGAGATATATGACAATTCCAGTCGTTTAGGGTAGGGGAGATTGGGCTTGCGTCTGTGTTCGCTAAGAATCAAAAGTTGTCTGAAAAGAAGTTAACGGGGCGCAAGTCAAACCCCGATCACCGCGCGGACCGAGATGAGAATTGAATGCAACGGGAAACGTGGCTAGTTTAGGGATGGGTATCAGTTTGACCGATTCTGTAGTCAGACCTAAATGGTAGGGGTTTAGATTGACGATAGGACCTGACACGACAGGCTGTCACATTGAAAGTCGCAATGTCCTACATATATTTTGCAGCCCATGGAATTATAGATTGGGTGGGACAAAATTAGAGTAGTAGCTAACCAGTCAACTGGGAAGGACCACTGGAAAGCCATATTTGTTGGTCTATAAAAGACAATGAGGAGATAGATTCGAAGATTGGAGAGAGAGAGAGAGAGAAAGAGAGAGAGAAAGAAAGAGATCGTTTATGGGGTGGTTATCCCAGAATAAACCTATAACCTTGCACTTATTCCCATTGGTCCGACTGGTGGACACCTTGTAAACAATATGAGATAGAGATCTGATTGAGTGAAAAAATTCGTCTCGGTACGAATTGAGTTGATCTGGAAGGCCTCTTCTCGAGGGGCCTTTCCAATTGGTGTTTGTTGGACGAATGGTGGCCCTTCTACGATCACAGTGGCTCAATTAATAATTCAACGAATCCTAGGGACTGCATTCTCAGTGGCACGATTGAGGGTTCTGAGAATCCTAGGGACTGCGATCCAAAAGGTACGTGAGTTCCGAAAGAGATATGCATCACATGAGACCTCAGAGAGGTGCATCCCATGAGCCGTCAGAGAGGTGCATCACATGAGCCGTCAGACAGGTGCATCCCATGAGCCGTCAGACAGGTGCATCACATGAGCCCTCAGACAGGTGCATTCCATGAGCCGTCAGACAGGTGCATCCCATGAGCCGTCAGAGAGGTGGATCACATGAGCCCTCAGAGAACGAAATTGTTCGATACAGGTGTAACGCAGACACCAAAGGGGCATGTCTCAAATACTTGATAACTGCTAACGGCTGTAAGTGAAATATAAATGAGGTTTTAAACCATGTTTGTACACTTGACATCGCAAAGCAGTAACCCTGACAGAGAACCGCAGATCATCCCCAACGTAGACGATCCGGAGAACGACAGGAGACGACTTAGATAAAACCACTGACTTGTAATACTATTGAATTAGACTAAGTTTTGGATTTATGTTATTTCATTTGAGACGTAGAGCCTGGGTTTCTAAAGTTTACAGAAGTAACACCAACAGTACTTGCTTATAACTTCTGTGTTAGTTTAGTATATATTATTATTATTTAATTTAGAAGTTCTTCTTGTTTGCTGAAGTTATATAAAAATTATTCATGCAAATAAATGGTATTATTTTGTCTCAATGCCTAACGACAGTTTTAGTGTGTTCTGTGGTTGAAGTGTAACGTCTTACAGTCTATGTTGTCAGTCAGTAAACTCTTAGATCCTCAGTTTAAAGACGACCCTGCGACATTGCCGATTCTATCACGGCCAGAATGGCTTGTTGTCTGGAGAGAACATGGGAGGAGCGCAAGCAAAGCTAACGGATTGAAATACAAGCCCGCATTCGTGTATGTCAGTGATGGCTGGCCCACATTACCATGACTCTCAGTGATTGCCGGCCCATATTACCATGACTCTCAGTGATGGCCGGCCCACATTACTATGACTCTCAGTGATAGCCGCCCACATTACCATAGATGTCAGTGATAGCCGCCCACATTACCATGGATGTCAGTGATAACCGGCCCACATTACCATGGATGTCAGTGGTAGCCGGCCCACATTACCATAGATGTCAGTGATAACTGGCCCACATTACCATGGATGTCAGTGATAACCGGCCCACATTACCATGGATATCAGTGATAGCCGGCCCACATTACCATGACTCTCAGTGATAGCCGGCCCACATTGCCCACACACATCTGTGGACGGTATTTAGGAACTGATTTATGCTTACAACTAAAATTCACTGAGTTGGTTAGTTTCCTTTTTTTGCTCTTGGCGTTTGTGAATTCCTTGACGACCGCTCTCAGGTCGAGACAATGGCGCATCTTAGTTCCTGCTCTCATGTCATCTTAGTTCCTGTTCTCATGTCATCTCTGCTACTGTTCTCATGTCATCTTAGTTCCTGTTCTCATGTCATCTTAGTTCCTGTTCTCATGTCATCTCTGTTCTTGTTCTCATGTCATCTTAGTTCCTGTTCTCATGTCATCTTAGTTCCTGTCTCATGTCATCTTAGTTCCTGTTCTCATGTCATCTTAGTTCCTGTTCTCATGTCATCTCTGTTCTTGTTCTCATGTCATCTTAGTTCCTGTTCTCATGTCATCTTAGTTCCTTTCTCATGTCATCTTAGTTCCTGTTCTCATGTCATCTTAGTTCCTGTTCTCATGTCATCTTAGTTCCTGTTCTCATGTCATCTTAGTTCCTGTTCTCATGTCATCTTAGTTCCTGTTCTCATGTCATCTTAGTTCCTGTTCTCATGTCATCTCTGCTACTGCTCTCATGTCATCTTAGTTCCTGTTCTCATGTCATCTCTGTTCTTGTTCTCATGTCATCTTAGTTCCTGTCTCATGTCATCTTAGTTCCTGTTCTCATGTCATCTTAGTTCCTGTTCTCATGTCATCTT
Organism: Ariolimax columbianus; assembly: GCA_036924085.1. NCBI lineage: Eukaryota > Metazoa > Mollusca > Gastropoda > Stylommatophora > Arionidae > Ariolimax > Ariolimax columbianus. Next base: position 20,936 of record JAVGWX010000193.1, read on the forward strand.
AGTTCCTGTCTCATGTCATCTTAGTTCCTGTTCTCATGTCATCTTAGTTCCTGTTCTCATGTCATCTTAGTTCCTGTTCTCATGTCATCTCTGTTCTTGTTCTCATGTCATCTTAGTTCCTGTTCTCATGTCATCTTAGTTCCTGTTCTCATGTCATCTTAGTTCCTGTTCTCATGTCATCTTAGTTCCTGTTCTCATGTCATCTTAGTTCCTGTTCTCATGTCATCTTAGTTCCTGTCTCATGTCATCTTAGTTCCTGTTCTCATGTCATCTTAGTTCCTGTTCTCATGTCATCTTAGTTCCTGTCTCATGTCATCTTAGTTCCTGTTCTCATGTCATCTTAGTTCCTGTTCTCATGTCATCTTAGTTCCTGTTCTCATGTCATCTCTGTTCTTGTTCTCATGTCATCTTAGTTCCTGTTCTCATGTCATCTTAGTTCCTGTTCTCATGTCATCTTAGTTCCTGTTCTCATGTCATCTTAGTTCCTGTTCTCATGTCATCTTAGTTCCTGTTCTCATGTCATCTTAGTTCCTGTTCTCATGTCATCTCTGTTCCTGTTCTCATGTCATCTCTGCTACTGCTCTCATGTCATCTTAGTTCCTGTTCTCATGTCATCTTAGTTCCTGTTCTCATGTCATCTTAGTTCCTGTTCTCATGTCATCTTAGTTCCTGTCTCATGTCATCTTAGTTCCTGTTCTCATGTCATCTTAGTTCCTGTTCTCATGTCATCTTAGTTCCTGTTCTCATGTCATCTCTGTTCTTGTTCTCATGTCATCTTAGTTCCTGTTCTCATGTCATCTTAGTTCCTGTTCTCATGTCATCTTAGTTCCTGTTCTCATGTCATCTTAGTTCCTGTTCTCATGTCATCTTAGTTCCTGTTTTCATGTCATCTTAGTTCCTGCTCTCATGTCATCTTAGTTCCTGTTCTCATGTCATCTTAGTTCCTGTTCTCATGTCATCTTAGTTCCTGTCTCATGTCATCTTAGTTCCTGCTCTAATGTCATCTTAGTTCCTGTTCTCATGTCATCTCTGCTACTGTTCTCATGTCATCTTAGTTCCTGTTCCCATGCCCTCTCTGTTACTGTTCGCATGTCAACTGAGTTCCCTTACTGCTTGTGTGTCAGTTATTATTCATTGGAAGAAATGTAAATGTTTGATGCAGGTGCCCTTATATCCATGAAACTTCGTAAGTTTGGCTTGTGTTCTCCGCCTCAAAGGACACTATTCTGACACATGTCCTTAAAGTGCTTTGGTATAATACTCACTGTAGTACCCGACATTGCCCAGGATAGTGATGTACGTATTACACATGTAGGGCCCTCTCCCTGCACCCCCTCCCAGACCCATAAAGTGTGATATTTTAATTCGATTGTTAAAGTTATGCCTCTCTGCCCCCACCTCCTTCAATAAACCCATCACCCCTCTGTCCTGCTCCTTGAACTCTTCCCCATCAACCGGCCCATCCTCATGCCTATCTCTTCCGCCTCTCAAACTGTCCATCCTCCAACCCGCCTACTTGCCGTCCATCTCCACACTACTAAACGTGCCTACCTCACCCCTTTTCTCTATCCACTTCTCAGTTATCTCTCTATCCACTCCTCAGTTTCCTCTCTATCCACATCAGTTATCTTTCTATCCACTCCTCAATCTCTCTATCCACATCAGTTATCTCTCTATCCACTCCTCAGTTATCTATCTATCCACTCCTCAGTTATCTCTCTATCCACTCCTCAGTTATCTCTCTATCCACTCATCAGTTATCTCTCTATCCACTCATCAGTTATCTCTCTATCCACTCCTCAGTTTCCTCTCTATCCACATCAGTTATCTCTCTATCCACTCCTCAATCTCTCTATCCACATCAGTTATCTCTCTATCCACTCCTCAGTTATCTATCTATCCACTCCTCAGTTATCTCTCTATCCACTCCTCAGTTATCTCTCTATCCACTCATCAGTTATCTCTCTATCCACTCCTCAGTTATCTATCTATCCACTCCTGAGTTATCTCTCTATACACTCCTCAGTTATCTCTCTATACACTCCTCACTTCTCTCTATCAACTCCTCAGTTATCTCTCTATTCACTCCTCAGTTATCTCTCTATTCACTCCTCAGTTCTCTATTCACTCCTCAGTTATCTCTCTAACCAACCATCCCAGACATAGGCAGATCCAGTGTGTCAATGGGCAAATTACGTTATACAGAGGAAGTCTCAAGTAATCTCGCGCACACCCGCACAGATGCACTGCGCCTCCAGTGAAGTCAATTGAGTCATGGATTCCAATTGATATCTAGAGATGATGTCGTCTTATAAAGACAGTTTGTAGTCCTGTACAATTTCCCTATGTCATCCAGGATACGGTAGGGGGGGGGGGGGTGGGGAGTTTGTCCAAATGTCAAGTTAACCAGTAATGTCCTCTGGTCATACAAAGTCACTTTACACAATGGGGTTTATGTCCATGGAACGGCTTAGAATCGTTTAATTAAGCAATAAATAAAGTAGCAAACTTTCCATTTTATACATTTACATTACAAGAACACGGCGCCTGTATTCGTAGCAGAGACCTTTGAAATAATTACTTACCAAAAAGGAAACACGTTTTTGTAACACAATTTGACATAAGTTCCCACAAACCTTAACCACGCTATGTAACAATTCGGCCATGACCTTGCCACATCAACAAGCTTGATGGGTCAGCTAATCATAGCTGGCTGCTTACATTAGGGTCAGTGAACCATAGCTGGCTGGTTACATCAGGGTCAGTGAACCATAGCTGGCTGCTTACATCAGTAATGCTAATCATAGCTGGCTGCTTACATCAGGATCAGTGAACCATAGCTGGCTGCTTACATTAGGGTCAGTGAACCATAGCTGGCTGCTTACATTAGGTTCAGTGAACCATAGCTGGCTGCTTACATCAGGGTCAGTGAACCATAGCTGGCTGCTTACATCAGGGTTAACGAACCATAGCTGGCTGGTTACACTAGGGTCAGTGAACCACAGCTGACCAAGAACCCTGTTGTATCTCCAAGCATGGCCCTTGAAACGGGCTGCGCTGGCCTAATTTGGCTACAAGAATAGGATCGCAGACGGAAGGTAAACCAAGTGTCTAAAAAAGATATTCTAAACCAGATGTGCTGGGTCGAAAGGTGTAGATATCGTAGCCTGGTTGTAAGCCACGGCACAGCTCACAACTTTCTCTTCAGGACGAAAGCCGAAGAAGAAGAAGAAGAAGAAGAAGAAGAGGAAGAAGAAGAAGAAGAAGAAGAAGAAGAAGAGATAAAGAAGTAAAACTAGATTCAGAAATAAAGGAGAGGTTGCCAAGAATATGGCAGCTGCAACCATTCGACTTACATGGGCTGAGCATGAGGTTAACAACCTCACCATATAAAACATACGCCACTACACATGCTCGGGTACAGGCTTCCTGTAAGGGGCCAGCTACAGTTGTGGACATGTGCTACAGTCCAGTGAGCAGGCCAATCATAGCCTCAGGAAAGAATTCTAACGCGAGAAGAAAGGTGCATGGAAGCTTAAGGCTGTTCATTGTTGACATGGTTAACCCTTTGTTGACGGACCGAAACACAAGCTTGATCTGTAGGCTACAGTAATGGGCTGACGGGCCACACTTGATCTGTAGGCTACAGTAAGGGGCTGACGGGCCACACTTGATCTGTAGGCTACAGTAAGGGGCTGACGGGCCACACTTGATCTGTAGGCTACAGTAAGGGACTGACGGGCCACACTTGATCTGTAGGCTACAGTAAGGGGCTGACGGGCCACACTTGATCTGTAGGCTAGAGTAAGGGGCTGACGGGCCACACTTGATCTGTAGGCTACAGTAAGGGGCTGACGGGCCACACTTGATCTGTAGGCTACAGTAAGGGACTGACGGGCCACACTTGATCTGTAGGCTACAGTAAGGGGCTGACGGGCCACACTTGATCTGTAGGCTACAGTAAGGGGCTGACGGGCCACACTTGATCTGTAAGCTACAGTAAGGGGCTGACGGGCCACACTTGATCTGTAGGCTACAGTAAGGGGCTGACGGGCCACACTTGATCTGTAAGCTACAGTAAGGGGCTGACGGGCCACACTTGATCTGTAGGCTACAGTAAGGGGCTGACGGGCCACACTTGATCTGTAAGCTACAGTAAGGGGCTGACGGGCCACACTTGATCTGTAGGCTACAGTAAGGGGCTGACGGGCCACACTTGATCTGTAGGCTACAGTAAGGGACCGACGGGCCACACTTGATTTGTAGGCTCCAGTAAGGGGCTGAGGGCCACACTTGATCTGTAGGCTACAGTAAGGGGCTGACGGGCCACACTTGATCTGTAGGCTACATCAATAGTAAGAGGGTGACCGGCAACACTTGATCTGTAGGCTACAGTAAGGGACTGACAGGCCACACTTAATCTGTAGGCTACAGTAAGGGGCTGACGGGCCACACATGATCTGTAGGCTACAGTAAGGGGCTGACGGGCCACACTTGATCTGTAGGCTACATCAATAGTAAGGGGGTGACGGGCCACACTTGATCTGTAGGCTACAGTAAGGGGCTGACGGGCCACACTTGATCTGTAGGCTACATCAATAGTAAGGGGGTGACGGGCCACACTTGATCTGTAGGCTACAGTAAGGGGCTGACGGGCCACACTTGATCTGTAGGCTACAGTAAGGGGCTGACGGGCCACACTTGATCTGTAGGCTACATCAATAGTAAGGGGGTGACGGGCCACACTTGATCTGTAGGCTACAGTAAGGGGCTGACGGGCCACACTTGATCTGTAGGCTACAGTAAGGGACTGACGGGCCACACTTGATCTGTAGGCTACAGTAAGGGACTGACGGGCCACACTTGATCTGTAGGCTACAGTAAGGGACTGACGGGCCACACTTGATTTGTAGGCTTCATCAATAGTAAGGGGGTGACGGGCCACACTTGATCTGTAGGCTACAGTAAGGGGCTGACGGGCCACACTTGATCTGGGTTATGCTGTGAGAAGAGGTCCAGACCAGATAGACCAATCTGTTTTAGAAGCAGAGCTATGGATTGTACCGACTTTATGGCAGAGGCTGGCAAGATAATCAGACACGATCTGTACTGAAACCCACAGCGGAAGAGAAGAATGGGGATGCCGAGGAACGTCTGGCGAAAAAAGGTGACCGGATCAGACGACGGTTCATTAAAGGAATTGACGAGGAACACACATGAATCATAAAGAGTAAGTCAAGTCAGTCAAGAAGGGCAGTCAAGTATAAGTCAAGTTAGTCAAGAAGTGATATCAAGTATCAGTCAATTCAGCCAAGAATGCCAGTCAAGAATAAGTCAAGTCTGGTATATTTTCTACCACCTCTGGAAATATATCCTGCCTCCAGGTAGGTTTTCGTACAGTGGTGATGGGTTTTGGTGTTGTTAGTGCGTTTATGGGATCTTTGTGCATCTTTGCTTTGGCTTTTTCTGCAAAGTTTCTCCGCTTTAGTTTCCCATTTCCCAAATTGTTTAGTCTCTGGTACATTGGATGGTCCGTCAGTCTTCGGAGTTTCTCTGACTGCAGCTGGGCTCTGCAGTCTCTTCTATCGGTCATGGATTGCAGTTTTGTAATCTTTTCAAGTTCTACAATTGGCGTTGACTTCATGCCACCTGTTATAATTCTCATGGCTTGGTTTTGAAGTTTGTTAACTTTATCGAAGTTCGCCTTCGCTACTGTTGTCCATGCCGCAATGCCATACTCGAGTACTGGTCTCACTCTTCCAGTGTACAGTTTCTTTAGTATGCCTTCGTCTGCTCCCCAGCTTGTGCCAGCAAGTTTCCTCATGATTGCCATTCTTTCTCTGGCTTTCATTCGGTTTCTCTCAATCTGACTTTTCCATGTCATGCGCCGATCAAATGTGACTCCCAGATAGGTTGGGTTGTCGTTTGGCTGCAGGATTTTGCCATTTAGACTTAATTTGGTACTTTGGGGTTTTAATGAAAGCGAGAATATTGTGCACGTGGTTTTCTCCTCGTTTATTTTGACCAGCCATGAGTTCGCCCACTCTTCCAGCGATGTTAGGGCCGTCTGCATCCGATTTCTTGCTATGGTGAGATTCTTTTCAGAGGTCCACATAGCCAGATCGTCTGCAAACATTGAGCTATGGACTCTTCTTGGTATATTCTCTGTAATATCGTTTATATATACCAGGAAGAGTGTGGGTGACAATACTCCCCCTTGGGGTACTCCCTGCTCGAGTGTCACCTTTTTGCTCATCTGCCCTTGTACTTGGACTCTGGCCGTTCTTTGTTTGAGGTAGTGGTTGATCCACTTGTACATCTTCCCACAGACATCACTTCGTCTTAGCTTGACTCTAAGTCCGTCCTTCCAGACTTTGTCAAATGCCTTTTCCAGATCCACCCAAACAGCTACTGTGTGTTTCTGTGCCTGGTAGGCATATTCTATCTCCTGGGCTATGAGGATGACCTGGTCCTCAGTGGATCTGTGCTGTCTAAAGCCTGCTTGCTGTGGAATTAGTATTCGTTTTTCTTCCAGATGCCACATCAGTCTGGTGTTTATCATCCGTTCCATCAGCTTGCCGACACAGCTCAGTAGGCTTATGGGCCTGTATCCATTTGGATCTGTTTTGTCCTTTCCTGTTTTTGGTACTGGTACCAGTATTGCGTCTTTCCACGCCTGGGGTACAATACCCCTTTTCCAGCTTTGGTTCAGGACTGATAGTAGTTTCCTCTTCGCTGTTTGGCCCAGCCCCATCAGCATTTCGTTTGTTATCCCGTCTTTTCCGGGAGATTTCCTTTTCTTTAGCGTTCTCATAGCCTCTTCCATTTCGCGCATTGTTAGTTTGGCCATCATGTGCTCTTCGGGAGCCGTATTTATGTTTTCGTGTCCCTTTAGCTCTTCGCTAATGTCTGTATGCTTATCTGCATGGACCTCGATGTGGTTTGCTCTGGCATAGTGATCGACAAAGGCGTTTGCGGCTTTCTTACCTGTGATCAAGTTCTCGCCCTGCTTGATAGTAATTTGTTTATTTGACGGGGTTTCGTCGTTCATGGCTCTGACTAGCTTCCATAGCTTGTTCCCGTCTTTGTCCAGGTTTAGACTTTCCGTTTTATTTTTCCAGCTTTCTCTTGCTGTTTGCTTGAGAGTGTGTTTGTACTTCGCCGCTGCGGCTTTGAGGGCGATGTTTGCCTCCATGGATTTTTCTCGCTCTGCCATGTTCCTAGCATTTGTTACTGCATCTTCCACTTTCTGCAACTCATCATTCCAGTAGGGCTTATAGTTTTTCCTAGCTCCTCTTGGGATGGTTTCAGTGGCGGCTTGCATTATTGCCTTGCTTAGGCTCTCTACCATGGGCTTCATTTTGGTGTTTCGTGTGTTGATGGTTTTACACAGCCCATCTGTCAGGATTGCAAATCTGTCCCAGTCGGCTCGTTTGTAATTCCAACGTGGGAGCGGTTTTGTTTCCTGTGGGCCTACTTCCATGTCAATGGTTAGCCTGATCGGCCTGTGGTCGCTACCTGCCAGTTGGTTTAGCACCTGGCGGTCTATTTTATGGTGTATGTCCTGTGTGGAGAAGGCCAAATCTGGAGTCGAGGTGGTGTGCCATGTTCTTGAGTGGAAGCTAGGGCTATCCTCCGGCCTATTGATTAGGGAGAGATTTGCATCTATCTCCCAATCTTCCACTTCGTCACCTCTGCTGTCTGTGTCAGAGTATCCCCATCTCTCCGAGTGGCTGTTGAAATCTCCAACTACTATGCAGTTGGAGTCTCTGACCTCCATACTCGAGAGCGATAGGTCTCTGTTTGGTGGTCCGTACAGATTGAAAATGCGGAGCTTCGTCTCTTGAGCCATTATGTCCACTCCTACAATTTCTGCTTGTCCGGTGTGATTGACAGGTACCGCGCTACTCGGTATGCAGTTTCTGGTCAGTATCAGGACCCCTCCTTTGTGGCCTTCTCTATCTAGACGGAAGGTCTGATATCCTCTGATTGAGAATTTATGGTTATTGTTGAGGTGCGTTTCCTGGATACATGCCACGTCAATCTTACCTTCATGCAGGTGGTGTGTTAGGGAAAGTTTTTTGTTAATGACTCCCTCCGCATTCCACTGTAGTATTTTGAGGGTCTTGAGGTTTTGGCCAATAGAGGTTGCCCCATAGCCATGTTCCTTGACTCCACGACACATGGGTGGGTGACCACCAGTAGTCAAGGGTGGGCCCCTTCGAGGCGTGGGGCCCGGCACTATCGCTGCCTGGCGGGACTCCGCAGGATGAGCGCCATGCGTTTTTCGAATAGGTTGTACTGCCATCATACTGTGATTTACGTTGCACTGTTTTGTTAGGCTTGCGGCCCCGTGCATCCGATTTCAACAAGCGTTTCTGTAGGGATGCCCTCCTTAGCCTTTGGCTGTCCCCAGCCTATCTGCAAGGCAGCAGTTGTTTATGATCAGAGTTTTCTCTCTTATGGAAGTTGTCTTACCAGACTATCGAGTCTTCACTACTCGTGTCTATAGGGTGCAATGATGATATGTGATGATATATGAGATGGACTGGTTTACCCGGAAGAGAGGCAGTCCAGTGTGTCTGTATCCCAGGATCGTCACGTCCTGCCAGAAACGTAGCATTTGCATGTGAGTGGGGTATCTCTTTTTCCCTTTATTTTCTTGGCTTCTATGCAGGGATGGTACGCCTAGCATTCCCCGCCACCTGGGGTGTTGACACAGTGGGGCAGGTGTGCAATGTCCGCTGGTCTGCATCTCTTCTGCGTCCAGTATGATAGTTATATGGCTGATAACGTACAGAGGTAGATATCGTAGCCGGAGTGCATTCAGCCAGAGGACAAGCCTGGTAATGTCACGGAGATGTTGTTCGCCTGATGTGCGGACAACTCTCATGGTCAGTGGTTGAGTCTTGACAGTTCACAGTGAGGTGGCTGCTCTACTGTTTTCGACACCCCGACCAGGTACTAAGTCTTTGGTTGGTGTTTTCGCACCCCGTCGCCGTATAGGGTGAGTATCAAGCAGTTTTCCGCCCGCTTTGATTGGCGGACGGCAAGGACCTCTTACTGTGGCTCTACCTGATAGAGCTGGGGCGCAAGCCCCAGGTCCCGAGCATGTAGAAGCCTCCCATTGCAGTGGTGCTGAGATTTTGGGCGGGATTGCGGCTTACAAGGGTTCGGCCGTAATCCCCCACATGGTAGCCTCGCGCCCTTGGCTTATCAGCCTGGTACGTGAACCAAAGTGTCTGCGGCTCCTCTCGATTTGAGCTGGATTTCCGTAGCAACGCCCTGTCATTTGTAGGGTAAAACTGACCTGTCTTCAGATGATCTATTTCCAGCACCCGTTCACTATTTGGTCAGACGAATTTATTGAGGGCTTTTGTTTGTCAATGACCAGGTATTTGAAATCTGCGGTTTCTGCGGAGTTAAACACGATTTCCGTAGCGTTCTTTCATTTGAGTGTTTGAGAGCTGACTTGTCATCCGTGAGTCTAATACCAGCGTACGTTCATTATTAGACCCAAACGGCAGTGCTCTCGATTTGTCAGTTGTTCTACAGTATTGGCGTGTTCCGTCAAATTAAGCCGCAGGTTCCACACCTGGTGGTGCCCTTCCGTCAATTCCCTTAGCGAGACAATAAAGTTTCTTAGAGGGTAGCCCCAGATTTTCGAGGGTCTAATTCCAGCACATGTTCTCTATTAGACCCCACGAAGGTGTACTTTTTGATAGTCATTCTGCAGTATTGGCGTGTTAAGTTAATTTAGGTCTCAGGCTCCACTCCTGATAGTGCTCTTCCGTAAATTCCTTTTTCAGAACACTGGATGCAGACCTAACCGGGCCACAGGGGGCATAACCCCAGATTTCTGGGGGTCTAAATCCAGCACCAGTTCCATATTAGACCCCAGAAGTGTGGTCTCGGCATGTCAATCATTTCAGTGTTGGCCGTGTTGAGTCAAATTAAGCCGCAGGCTCCACTCCTGGTGGTGCCCTTCCGTCAATTCCTTTAAGTTTCAGCTTTGCAACCATACTTCCCCCGGAACCCAAACACTTTGGTTTCCCGGAAGCTGCCCGCAGAGTCATCGAAGCAACTCCTGCGGATCGCTAGTCGGCATCGTTTATGGTCAGAACTACGACGGTATCTGATCGTCTTCGCGCCTCTGACTTTCGTTCTTGATTAATGAAAACATTCTTGACAAATGCTTTCGCAGTAGCTCGTCTTGCGGCGATCCAAGAATTTCACCTCTAACGCCGCAATACGAATGCCCCCGTTTGTCCCTGTTAATCATTACCTCCAGTTCCGAAAACCAACAAAATAGAACCGAGGTCCTATTCCATTATTCCATGCACCATTATTCAGGCAGCCGAGGCCTGCTTTAAACACTCTAATTTTTTCAAAGTAAACGCGCCGGCCACCCAGGACGCTCAGCGAAGAGCACCCGTGGGAGAGAGCCGGCAGACGGTAGGGCAGGAGACAACGGGCAGTGAACCGGGGCGAGCCGGACCGCCCGCCTGCGCCTGAGATCCAACTACGAGCTTTTTAACTGCAACAACTTTAATATACGCTATTGGAGCTGGAATTACCGCGGCTGCTGGCACCAGACTTGCCCTCCAATAGATCCTCGTTAAAGGGTTTAAAGTGTACTCATTCCAATTACGGGGCCTCGAAAGAGTCCCGTATTGTTATTTTTCGTCACTACCTCCCCGTGCCGGGAGTGGGTAAGTTGCGCGCCTGCTGCCTTCCTTGGATGTGGTAGCCGTTTCTCATGCTCCCTCTCCGGAATCGAACCCTGATTCCCCGTTACCCGTTACAAACATGGTAGGCATGTCACGTACCATCGACATTTGATAGGGCAGACATTTGAAAGATGCGTCGCCGGCACATGAGGCCATGCGATCAGCACAAAGTTATCCAGAGTCACCAGTGGGGACGCCGCAACCCCGCGAGGGGAAACGACGATTGGTTTTGAACTAATAAAAGCGCTCTTTCCGCGAGGGTCGGAGCTTGGTAAGCATGTATTAGCTCTAGAATTGCCACAGTTATCCAAGTAGGATCGTGTCATCTAAGGAACCTCGACTGATTTAATGAGCCATTCGCGGTTTCACCGTGAGACAGTGTGAACTTAGACATGCATGGCTTAATCTTTGAGACAAGCATATGACTACTGGCAGGATCAACCAGATATCTGTCGGAGACGTACGTACAGCACACACCGGTCGGCGGAAGGAAAAGTGTGTAAAAAGCAGCCTCGCTGGGACGACGGCCGCAGGGACCGACTGACGGGACGGACGGACGGTTTGTTCCACCCGTCCCTCACTCCGTCGACCTAGGACCGCCTGACAGGGGCCTCTCACACGCACCAGACGACCGGCCGACCGGGCTCGCTCGAGGAGGGATGGCAGCGCTCTGTGCAGAACGGATCCCAACGATCTCGGCGATGAATTTCCCTGGGACTAGAGACAATTTGGCCTGCCGGCCTGCCCTTCTCCGTAGGGAGAACGCAGGGCCTCGAGGCAACGATTCCTGCTTTCCATTTGCCGGTCACAAGCTCTTTGCGAGAGTCGGACCACCAGCGAGACGTACTGTCGAGCTCTGCTATAAGCCTTAGATAAATCACCACGGACGGACCACGTTTCCTGATACGGACCAGACTAGCGCACCTCGGTGGAGGAGCCACTACAACAAACCGCACCCAATTCGCACTACGGGGAAAGGCAGGCGAGCGTTTACCGCAAGCCCGCGCTATCGCTCCGCCTGGCGGGACTGAGATCGCTTTACGAACACTGGTTGAAATTGAGTCGCTGCGGCTACAGTAAGGGGCTGACGGGCCACACTTGATCTGTAGGCTACATCAATCTTAAGGGGGTGACCGGCCACACTTGATCTGTAGGCTACAGTAAGGGACTGACGGGCCACACTTGATCTGTAGGCTACAGTAAGGGACTGACGGGCCACACTTGATCTGTAGGCTACAGTAAGGGACTGACGGGCCACACTTGATTTGTAGGCTTCATCAATAGTAAGGGGGTGACGGGCCACACTTGATCTGTAGGCTACAGTAAGGGGCTGACGGGCCACACTTGATCTGTAGGCTCCAGTAAGGGGCTGACGGGCCACACTTGATCTGTAGGCTCCAGTAAGGGGCTGACGGGCCACACTTGATCTGGGTTATGCTGTGAGAAGAGGTCCAGACCAGATAGACCAATCTGTTTTAGAAGCAGAGCTATGGATTGTACCGACTTTATGGCAGAGGCTGGCAAGATAATCAGACTCGATCTGTACTGAAACCCACAGCGGAAGAGAAGAATGGGGATGCCGAGGAACGTCTGGCGAAAAAAGGTGACCGGATCAGACGACGGTTCATTACAGGAATTGACGAGGAACACACAGGAATCATAAAGAGTAAGTCAAGTCAGTCAAGAAGGGCAGTCAAGTATAAGTCAAGTTAGTCAAGAAGTGATATCAAGTATAAGTCAATTCAGCCAAGAATGCCAGTCAAGAATAAGTCAAGTCTGTCAAGAAGTGATATCAAGTATAAGTCAAGTCAGACAAGAATGCCAGTCAAGAATAAGTCAAGTCAATCAAAAATAAGTCAGTTAGTCAAGAAGTGATATCAAGTATAATTCAAGTCAGTCAAGAAGTGAAGTCAAGGATAATTCATGTCAGTCAAGAAAATGGAGTCAAGTATAATTCAAGTCAGTCAAGAAAGTGGAGTGAAGTATAATTCAAGTCAGTCAAGAAAGTGGAGTCAAGTATAATTCAAGTCAGTCAAGAAAGTGGAGTCAAGTATAATTCAAGTCAGTCAAGAAAGTGGAGTCAAGTATAATTCAAATCAGTCAAGAAAGTGGAGTCAAGTATAATTCAAGTCAGTCAAGAAGTGAAGTCAAGTATAATTCAAGTCAGTCAAGAAAGTGGAGTCAAGTATAATTCAAGTCAGTCAAGAAAGTGGAGTCAAGTATAATTCAAATCAGTCAAGAAGTGAAGTCAAGTATAATTCAAATCAGTCAACAAAGTGGAGTCAAGTATAATTCAAGTCAGTCAAGAAAGTGGAGTCAAGTATAATTCAAGTCAGTCAAGAAAGTGGAGTCAAGTATAATTCAAATCAGTCAAGAAGTGAAGTCAAGTATAATTCAAATCAGTCAAGAAAGTGGAGTCAAGTATAATTCAAGTCAGTCAAGAAAGTGGAGTCAAGTATAATTCAAGTCAGTCAAGAAAGTGAAGTCAAGTATAATTCAAATCAGTCAAGAAGTGAAGTCAAGTATAATTCAAGTCAGTCAAGAAGTGAAGTCAAGTATAATTCAAGTCAGTCAAGAAGTGAAGTCAAGTATAATTCAAGTCAGTCAAGAAGTGAAGTCAAGTATAATTCAAGTCAGTCAAGAAGTGAAGTCAAGTATAATTCAAGTCAGTCAAGAAGTGAAGTCAAGTATAATTCAAGTCAGTCAAGAAGTGAAGTCAAGTATAATTCAAGTCAGTCAAGAAGTGAAGTCAAGTATAATTCAAGTCAGTCAAGAAGTGAAGTCAAGTATAATTCAAGTCAGTCAAGAAGTGAAGTCAAGTATAATTCAAGTCAGTCAAGAAGTGAAGTCAAGTATAATTCAAGTCAGTCAAGAAGTGAAGTCAAGTATAATTCAAGTCAGTCAAGAAGTGAAGTCAAGTATAATTCAAGTCAGTCAAGAAGTGAAGTCAAGTATAATTCAAGTCAGTCAAGAAAGTGGAGTCAAGTATAATTCAAGTCAGTCAAGAAGTGAAGTCAAGTATAATTCAAGTCAGTCAAGAAGTGAAGTCAAGTATAATTCAAGTCAGTCAAGAAGTGAAGTCAAGTATAATTCCAGTCAGTCAAGAAGTGAAGTCAAGTATAATTCAAGTCAGTCAAGAAGTGAAGTCAAGTATAATTAAAGTCAGTCAAGAAGTGAAGTCAAGTATAATTCAAGTCAGTCAAGAAGTGAAGTCAAGTATAATTCAAGTCAGTCAAGAAGTGAAGTCAAGTATAATTCAAGTCAGTCAAGAAGTGAAGTCAAGTATAATTCAAGTCAGTCAAGAAGTGAAGTCAAGTATAATTCAAGTCAGTCAAGAAGTGAAGTCAAGTATAATTCAAGTCAGTCAAGAAGTGAAGTCAAGTATAATTCAAGTCAGTCAAGAAAGTGGAGTCAAGTATAATTCAAATCAGTCAAGAAGTGAAGTCAAGTATAATTCAAGTCAGTCAAGAAGTGAAGTCAAGCAGCTTAGAAACTCTTGTTTGAAGCAAATGGTCAAACAGTTGCTGAGACACGTGACAACAAGGGAGACAATACCGTGAGTGCGACCGAGTAATTTGAATAATCTCCCTTAGAAATATTAAAAAATCAAACACCGAACAGGACATAATAGAGCAGAACAGAACAGAACATAGCAGAACATAGCAGAACAGAACAGAACAGAACATAGCAGAACATAGCAGAACAGAACAGAACAGAGCAGAACAGAACAGAGCAGAACATAACAGAACAGAGCAGAGCAGAACAGAGCAGAACAGAACAGAGCATATCAGAACATAACAGAACAGAACAAAACGGAGCATAGCAGAACAGAACAGAACAGAACAATAAATAGTCATGACGGAGTGGAGGTAGTGAGAAGTGGTACAGACGACCTCAAAGGTGACATTCATGCAGAATCCGACAACTTATATTTTCCTAAGTTTGCGTAATGACTAATTTGTCGGTGAAACATTGGGGTACTTCATAGTTACTTCTCTATGGTTCTTTGTCTAATGTGTTATAGGCCTTTTTGTAGTTCACACTTTCGATATCAAGTCAGGAGTTCCATTCCAGACTGTTCGAGAATTGTGCCCATCCTGGTCTGCACCAGCGTTGTTTGGTGTAAATCCTGCCTCCTTGTCTCACAGTCGCCCATCTACAACTTTCTTTAGAACTTTCTCTAGAATGAGTCTATACAATATTTCCTCAGCTGCGGATAATAGAATTACTCCTTTATAATGTGTCTACGCTGGAGATCAAGTTACGAGCCAATAGTAAGGCAACAGATGATGAGGCAAACTTGTTCCGCCTTGTCTCTCTCTCTGTATCTGCCTCTCTTTATCTGTCTCTCTTTCTTTGTCTTTCTCTCTCTCTGTCTCCGTGTCTTTCTATCTCTCTTTCTCTCTCTCTCTCTTTCTCTCTCTCTCTCTCCATCGTTCTCTAGCTTCGTCTATCTCTCTGCCTCTATCCTTTATGTATATCTGCCTCTATCCTTTAATTGTATCTGTCTCTTTCTGCCTCTATTCTTTATTGCTGCTCTCTCTCTCTCTCTCTCTCTCTCTCACATGAACGTTATCTCTTTTTTCTCTCACTTACGCAGCCTCTATATTTATCCCCATCTCTCTCTCTCTCTGTTTTGCTGATCTCACTTTCTATATTTCTCTAATAAACTGTTTCTCTTTCCGTCTCTGACTTTCTCTCTATCCTTCTCAGAGTGGAGACGGTTCTAACTTCCGTCTTGTAACGACCTCATGCGCAATGCCCCAAAAAGGGAAAGCCCGTCAGAAAGTCAATGTTTCTGTTGAAATACCTGCCATGGCGGCAAGCAGCGCGCGCTGTCTGTCAGTCGCCAGTTGTAATAATATACTATACTCAATATCTTATCCTGGTATGGCAGTTATATGTTTATATCGCTACTCAATCGGTATATTTAAAATGATATGTCATAGATTATCGTGTCTGCTAGACAGAAAGTCAAGCGCACATCCCACTCACAACGAATCGGGCGCAGCTATAAATAGAAGAACCAGCCAGTTTTATCAATATTAAAACAAGCAAAAGCTGTCCAAGTATTCTTGAGACAATAAGAACGAGAAGAATATGATGGCGACAAGTGTGGGCATTGTCGGCGTCAAACAAAGTGTGCAGCTAAATGTCTTTGACCAACTCAACAATAAGATTTGAATGCTTGCCGTCTGCAGATAGAAGATGGGCTTCCATGGGTCTCCAGTCATCTACCTCCAGCAGTTAGAGTGCCAACGCGCAAACCATTCCCTGTCCATTTCTTGATGGTAGCCTTCAACTTCAAACGTTGTCCTTCTCTTTTACATTGGACCTCTATATTTCTTATCTTCACTTGGGTTCACATCAAAGTGGTATGTTCCTTGTACGACCAAATTATCGTGTGATTCACATCAATTATGTCCCTTGTACGACCAAATTATCGTGTGATTCATATCAATTATGTCCCTTGTACGACCAAATTATCGTGTGATTCATATCAATTATGTCCCTTGTACAACAAAAATATTAGATGAGCGGCTACTATTATTATAACTTGGTTAATTATTTATAGTCAACTACATTAATTATTGTTACGGTAGGACTCTATATTGGCTCATTACTACTGTTGACGAACTCTACTTGGCTCATTATTATTACCGCCAGTTGACACCCCCATTTTCCTCTTACGTTCATGGTTCATGTCGGTCTTCCGATTCCTTGCCATCTTGTCAGACCATCTCACATGTCTTCAATTTGTCCTCTTGTTTGTGTCCTTCCATCTTGTTAGACCATTTCCAATGTCTTCTATTTGTCCTCTTGTTTGTGTCCTTCCATCTTGTTAGACCATTTCCAATGTCTTCTATTTGTCCTCTTGTTTGTGTCCTTCCATCTTGTCAGACCATCTCACATGTCTTCTATTTGTCCTTTTGCTGGAATCCTTGCCATCCTATCAGACCACCTCTCATGTCTTCTATTTGTCCTCTTATTGGAGTACTTGCTATCCTGTCCAGCGACCTCATGTCTTCTATTTGTCCTCTTGTTGGAGTACTTGCTATCCTGTCCAGCGACTTCATCTTTTTTTTTTGTCCTTCTGTTCCTGTATTTCTCCTCTTCTTCGTTTCGGTCCATGTGAACTACCACCCACTGTATATGACTCCTCGCAGGAAGCCTGCAATAAAACATTTCATGATGTCTTGATGTGATGACTTCTGTAGCCATCTGTTTTACATGATGACGTTGCTAACCCTTTGCACAAAGCGGATGGTGTCGGCTGTTTGGCCATTCTTGTCTGTTCTCCACTGTAAACTGTGTCCGGATCTACAGCCAGCAGCGCGGCACCGATGATTGTTGATTTGTCTACCCTCAATTCACTTCCTGGCTGCGCCATGTCCAAACCGTCGCGTTTAAGAATTTGATAGTTTTATGGTGTTTGTCTTCTGACCAATGTTGGAGCTGTTATTGTTAAGATGACGTTTACATACACATAGCGACGATCTCAATCATGTACCTGTGCTGCTATAGCACATTCATGCAACGCTCGAATACATAATAATGTTTCGGCGAATTTGAACATCGGGGCTGAAATATTGCCATCCTATGTATAAAAACAAGTTCTCTAATCTGGCACTGACTGCTAGTGACTGACAGCAAGTGACAGTGGATCGATGACATCTTATCAGTGTGAACCGTCTTCTCAATACACTAAAGCTAGGATAGACCGATTAGTGGTGCTGTGGTACTGGTAGAGCATCTGCTGAATATGTTCTAGGAAAGTGCCCAACAATTGAACGGTACCAGAAGCATACAATATCATCATCAACACCCCTGTTGGACACGATCAACCACACCACGCTGTCTACTGATTTCTGGAAAGCCGCCAAAGAAGAAGACTATATTACTAGATGATGTTGAAGACGACAAACAGGCCTTCATTATACAATGACGTCATTTATACAAATGGAGAGAATGCTAAACATGACATTAATAGATGACTTACCCATTGCACAGTTTCAACGCTTGAAATGAATGTTGACAGAGTAGTTGTACTTGGTGGTATAAACTTGACATGTATACAAAAACCTGGCCATCTTTTATCTAGTGGTTTGTGGAAATATCATGCCCAGGTACGGATAGTTTAATCACGGCTGAACCAACATGGTGTCGCCAAGCTTCATGCACCTGTTTCCATGGAGCAGCTGTAACGTGCCGGTACAGCCAGCCACGGCGAGGGGCAGAATTGTTTGTCGTGTAACGTCCGCACTTCATGCAACGGTCGAAGTAGCAATCTGTCGGCGTCGTGGGCTTATATTCCGTGTGAGCTGGCGGGCTTGCTCGTGCTGTACACCTGATTTGGCGGTTACATTCAGGACTAGCTCTGTTGACATTGTGTCTAACCATGCGCAAGATTATTAGCTATCTATTGCAACATCTAATGTTTCCAAAACAAATAGGGCGGATGGTAGCTGGTAAGATTTATTGATGAAAGATTATGTAAACTCGCGTGAGGAATGACATTTTAATGTCTGAACATTTATTTCTATACGCCACGAGCGGGTCTGAGCGGGCAAACATGGTAGGTGGGGGGGGGGGGGGGTGGGGGGTGGGGGGGGTGGGAGGGGTGACACTACATTAGAATGTAGGAGGTCAGGATGTTCAGGACAGAAATAAATGAGTACTACACATCTGACGCAATCAACCAGTTTCATTGGCAACAACAAGTCACCTTGTCCGTCTGACAAGTGCCCACTACAGATCATGTCACCCGTTTAACAACGGCCCACTAAAGATCATGTCACCCGTTTAACAACGGCGCACTACAGATCATGTCACCCGTTTAACAACGGCGCACTACAGATCATGTCACCCGTTTAACAACGGCCCATTACAGATCATGTCACCCGTTTAACAACGGCTCACTACAGATCATGTCACCCGTTTAACAACGGCCCACTAAAGATCATGTCACCCGTTTAACAACGGCGCACTACAGATCATGTCACCCGTTTAACAACGGCGCACTACAGATCATGTCACCCGTTTAACAACGGCCCACTACAGATCATGTCACCCGTTTAACAACGGCCCACTACAGATCATGTCACCCGTTTAACAACGGCCCACTACAGATCATGTCACCCGTTTAACAACGGCCCACTACAGATCATGTCACCCGTTTAACAACGGCCCATATTACAAGAAATCAAGACGCAGACAAACCACAATATCTCACAAAAGAAATAACAACAGCTGAAGAAGAATAGGTCGGGTTGTAGATGACTGTCACTGAATCAGCGAGAGATACATGCGAAACTGGGATATTACTAATCCAAAATATTACAAATTGTTGGATAGACAAAGGGAAAACAACAGTTACAGAGAAAAAAACAAAAAACAAATACAAAATACGGTTTAAGAACAAAACAGCGACAGATTAATTAATTTTAAATGTTAAGAAAAGCCAGAAAAAGGATAATTCAAGAGGTGGAAACAAAAGTATTCAAGGAATAATGAGAAAATCTAAATTCAGACCATAAAAATGTGTTAAGAAATTTCTACAGACAAAACAAACTAACGAGACACAGAGGCGAGTGTTATGACCAAACATAAATTATTAGTGATGGTTTGGGAAACGATAAACACAACAAAAAAGAAAGATCATGGAAAAATGGCAACAATTTGTCTAAAAGCTAATTAATACTGGAGGAATAAAGGGAGCACAATATATCACCATACCGATAGGTGCAGAACAAAAACAGGAGATAACAGAATCAATAATACAAAACGCTTTACAAGCGGCACAATCAAACCTTACCAGGGCCGGAGGACATCCCTGCTTAACTAATCAGGGCAACATAAGATGGTCTAGCTACACAGACTGGATAACCTAGTGTGGATTCAACAGGAAACACCAGAAGACTGGCGAAGTGCAACAATACTCAACATATGGACAAAAAAGGCAGCAAAAAAAGACTGCAAAATATAGAGGAATGTCATTGCTTAGAAAGATACTGGAAAGATATTCTATTCTGTAAAATACTGGAAAGATATTCTATTCTGTAAAATACTGGAAAGATATTCTATTCTGTAAAATACTGGAAAGATATTCTATTCTGTAAAATACTGGAAAGATATTCTATTCTGTTAAATACTGGAAAGATATTCTATTCTGTAAAATACTGGAAAGATATTCTATTCTGTAAAATACTGGAAAGATATTCTATTCTGTAAAATACTGGAAAGATATTCTATTCTGTAAAATACTGGAAAGATATTCTATTCTGTAAAATACTGGAAAGATATTCTATTCTGTAAAATACTGGAAAGATATTCTATTCTGTAAAATACTGGAAAGATATTCTATTCTGTAAAATACTAGATAAATATTATATTCTGTAAAATACTGGATATATATTCTATTCTGTAAAATACTGGATAGATTTTCTATTCTGTAAAATACTGGATATATATTCTATTCTGTAAAATACTAGAAAGATATTCTATTCTGTGAAATATTGAAAAAAGACTACGTCCAATCATTGAAGCACAACGAAGCACAGATGGAATTGAGGAAAAACAGAATCAGTATAGATAACATCTTGGCACTCAAACTAGAGGAGAAAACAATAGAGTACAACCATACACTACAGGTAGCTTTCGTGGACCAAGAGAAGGCACTGGATAGAGTGGATAAACCCCAACTGTGGACAACATTAGAGCGATCTAGAGTAAATCAATATTTGACAAATCAATGGACAAGTGTTTATATGAATAGTCAATGTACAGTAAGAAAAAACATATGATAATCATGAAAAAAGTCATATTAGATTTGATATAAGGCATGGTTGTGTCAAATCTCAGTTATGGTTTATCACATACATTGACCGAATATGTAAGAAAGCCAACATTAGGGAAGGAAACAACCTCAGTGATCACTTAAATGACTTCTCCTTGCTAATGACTGTAACAGTTCCCGCCGGAGCAAGGGGAGTTTAGGATGCATGAACATGTTAAAGCCTAAAGCTACCTGAATGCATGTCAAGGTCACTCACCGTCTCAGCAAAGGAGAACAGAGTTGGGTTAAGGAATGTGGACAGATAGAAACTGACCACTGGCCTTCCGATTTTGGTAGGGGGAGATTGATTGACAGACGAAATTGGCAACGGGGCTTGCTGCGAGAGAATGAGTGACAGGTGTGCAAAGTGTTTCGTTCCAATTGGAATTGAAGATGACCATACCTGAGATCGATTGGTCAAGCTCTGGCCTTGCTTGAGGATATATAACTCGAGACAAAGTTTAGCTCGAGAGGCTGGAGGAGAGATGGAGAGGCTGGAGAGAGAGAGAGAGGCTGGAGAGAGAGAGAGACTGAATGTGGATAGTATGTTTAACTCACCGACTTAGATAGAGGAGTGATTGATAGACTGTTGGACGAATGTTTAGTGATAGAACAGGATCGCTCAAATAGGTGTGTGAGTTTTGCATTAATAGATAATCTGAACGTGTGTTTGTAAGCAAGGACACATTGTGAACGAGTATGTCGAGATCGCCCGCCTGAGGGGATTTCTGTGAGGAAGAGTATTTGATAAGGTGTGTTGAAGACGCAGTTAAGGCGATGTGTGTGGGATGTAATTGCAAGGCAATAGAACTAGTTTTTTTAGATAGTTGGGAATTCCATCAATAGCTAATGCTTACAATTCCCGTTTTAGTAGAATGTTTAGTTAAGATATGTATTATATTGTGTTTGTAATTTCTCTACTCATTCTATGATATGAGTATGATTTAATAAATAATCCACCTGATGTGTGATATGTCATTTACTAAGTATGGTCATGATGATGTGGATGAGTGTGAGAATGTTCTAAGTTCGATCACGGCAGCAGAGGGTCTGCTACACGTTATTATTATTTTGGTGCCGTGACCAGGATAGTTATAGTTTTATAAATATAGTGTGTAGCTATAGATCTTGATTTGCATGTTTAACACAAGTGTCGCAGTTATATATAACTTGTGTGTGTAGTTAGGAATAGAGGAGTAGCTAGTGGTTAGAGTGTTAGTACCATAGACAGTTTTTCCAATCATCTGACTGGTAAGTGTGACATTTTTCTTCCACCAATTGTTGTATTATTGACAAGACTTTGTGCGTACTTGACAGTCTTATAATTTTTTTGGGTGGGCCAGACTGGTTTATTCAATATGTCGAGGTTGGACAATGTTAAACAATGTTATCATTGTCTAGCTTTTGGACATTTGTCTATAGGATGCCCTAATATTCTTCGGAATATTAACAGTTCCTGGAGAAGAGGAGGACTGTTTGTCAAAAACAAGCCTTTCATGGCACTAGCTGCAGTCAGCGATAAGTGGGAGGACAAAAGTCAACTACAAAACCAGCTAAGAGAACTAACAGGCAGAGTTATTCGGCTGGAAAGACAGGAAAAAGACCTCCAATGGAAGCTGCGACAGCTGTTGCAACAGTTTGAAAACAGAGCTTTCAAACCAGCTAGGAAGGAGAGACGAAATCAAGAAATCACAGAAGTAAACACGGCCCAGTATTTTGGAAGGGGACAGAGTGGTAGGAAAGTGAGTAAGAAGCCCATCCAACTTCCACATTCCGATCCGTGGAGGGACAGAGGTGGAAATCTCAGGACGGACGTGTCTGGATGACTGGAAAGAGGTGTCGAAAAGGGGAGGAGTGTCACCCAGGTGGAGAGGCCAAGTCAAGTGAGAGGAGGAGGAATGGTTGGGCAGAAGTTTGAATCGGGCAGATTCTTAGCCCACAAGAGGCCTTTTGCACGGTTACAGATGGAGAGGCAGGACAGGAGCTATCAAAGAGACTTTGAGCACGAGGCGGATGGACGGAAAGAAAGAGATACAGGTTTAGTGTATCCAGAAAAGTTAGGGACGGAGGGCAGGTTACGCAATGCAAACGAGACAAACGTTCGCTCAGAGGTCCAGATGAAATGTTACATCATTGGACATCGTAGGCCTAGAATTCAGGAAGAGGGTATTACGTCGATTAACCTGGTGGGGCGTGCTGAAAGGGGCCAAGTTTACCAGGAACTTGTCGTCAAGCCTGGTAGAACATTAGTTAAAGTCGACGAAGAATCGAACAAGGAAATAGTCGGAGATTCGTCAGATAAAGAGGAAAGGAGAGGAGGAGGAATGGTGGCAGGACCAGCTATGGTTTCGTGCCCACCCAAGCCAGGTTCTAGCCATGCGGGAGAAGTGGTTGAACAGACCGAAAGAAGGGACAACCCTTCGGCCACCGAGGAAGGAAGTGTGAATGACGCACAGTTGGAATGCGAAACGAACGCACCAACAGCAGCCAACAAAAGAGGAACAGAGTTTCTAAGGAAAACGAAGAAAAGGGAAAGACAGGTTAACCACAGCCAGGACAGCGAACCAGTCAACGAAGCAAAGATGAAAAGATCTCAGTTCGAGATAAGCCAACAGTCAAACGAACAGTGTGAAAAGTCTTTCCCACAAATAGTGAATACAGATGGACGGAAGGCTGAAGTAGCGGACGATGTAAGTGTACGAAACACTACCAGAGAACCGGTGGATCCGAACCAAACAACCGTGAAACAAACAGACCAAACGATGGGCGTTTTACAGGAGGAAATCGAGCAGCAATCAGAGACAGCTGATGGGGCAGCGCATAGTCTGGTTAAAATAAGCAGTAGTGATAAGGAACGGTTGATACAATGTTTACTGACGCTAGCCAAAAACATGGAAATCAGAAATGGAATTAGGTAAAGTCTTGTGGAGTACTTACACACATGGGCTATCTGTGAAACTCCAGTTAATGTATGCATTTGCATAAAATTTGTTTCATCTACCGTTATCTATGGGAAACGGAGATTTGGATAATTAGGGGGTAGGGTATAGAGAAGGAGGAATGACCAGATGTTAAAAATTCCTTTGAATACGTTGTCTGAAGTACACGCCAGACAATGAGCGGACGGTCAGTCTGAAGCGAAGACTGACCGAGATCAAAGGGACATTTCCGACCAGAGAAACGGACAAGAGACGCAGGATAGCTGGATTCGCCAGGTAATGATTACGCGACTCAGGGTAACACGTGGACGCGATGTTTCGGTCAAAATCTGACCAGGTAGCTTTGATTCGGGGAATTTGTGGAAACAGCGGTAAATTAGTTAGATCAGAACACTCGGTTTTGATTCCTCGTGACAAAGACTGCACCTGGACTAGTAGGGTTACAGCATGACGTAATTCGACAGGTGGACGATTCGGTTTTTGACTTTTGACTCAGACATAGTTTAGTATCTGATTAAATTAGAACTTAGTCATAGTTTAGTGACATAGTCTAGTAGAACTTAGTCATAGTTTAGTGACATAGTTTAGTATCTGATTAAGTTACAACTTAGTCATAGTTTAGGGACATAGTTTAGTACCTGATTAAGTTAGAACTTAGTCGTAGTTTAGTATCTGATTCAGTTACAACTTAGTCATAGTTTAGTGACATAGTCTAGTAGAACTTAGTCATAGTTTAGTATCTTTTAAAGGGGGCATTAACAGGTGCTCATCTGTGGGGCACGAGCAGGAGTGAAGGTTGATGGCACTTGGTCATGTTTATGTGTGTAAATATTTTGATATTTGGATTTTGACAAGCGTATTACTTGCACTTTAATTGATTGTTGTTGGTTTGTTGAAACATGATTATGTGTCCTGACATAAGTATCAAGGTGTGATACGGACTGAAATACTGATATCATGAGTATGCGTGCAAATATTTTGACATTTGTATTTGGTGTTTGGGTTTCGACATTGTATGCAATGCATTTGTCTTGTGTTTTGTTGTTGTTTTTTTGTTGTTGTTGTTGAATCATCATGTTTACAGGTTATATAGGTGATCTACAGAGCAGTATATCTCATCCAGACTGTAGGCCTCCGCAAGCACAAGTCACCACGAGTTCCAGAATCACATGTATGTGGAGTCTTTGCAGAGAAGACTACATTGATCAGAAGTTGTAATATTGACTATGACATATGTTGTCAAATATCGTTTTTGTGGGAAACATAAAGATTTTTGCTGTTTTCTTTGAGAGGGGATAGCTGTCAAGAAAGACAGTGATAACTAGCCCGAGGATAACCCACGTAAATTCGTGGCCTCACAGGAGTTAGTATGAAGTGAATCGTCGGCCAGGCGTATAATGAGACCGCCTGAGAAAATTGACCTGAACTGGTCGAGTGTAACAATGAAGGTTCGTGTCCTTAGAGGAAGGCACGGGAAACAGGGCGAGGTATGTTGACCTCAAATGAGTAAGGAGAATTCCTTAAAATGTTTCTGTTTTGATGAGTTAAAGGTCCCGCAGGGACAGACTTGGGTGTATTTGACTGCAAAACGATGTAAAAGTGGTGGCTTGTGTTGTAAAAACGACCAGCCACAGTGTTTTTCTTCTGCTTGTATTGATTGTGTATGTATTACAAAAAAAGTTTATATGTATCAAATGACATGTCTTTTTTTATGCATGTACGATGTGAGTGAAGTTGTAAACAGGAGTAGGTTTACATTTTGGATAGTAGAGACGAAAATGGTGGTCATTTGCCAGATGATAAAAAATGACCATCCATGTTTCGGTCTGTAGTTTAGGGAGGTAATGTAACAGTTCCCGCCGGAGCAAGGGGAGTTTAGGATGCATGAACATGTTAAAGCCTAAAGCTACCTGAATGCATGTCAAGGTCACTCACCGTCTCAGCAAAGGAGAACAGAGTTGGGTTAAGGAATGTGGACAGATAGAAACTGACCACTGGCCTTCCGATTTTGGTAGGGGGAGATTGATTGACAGACGAAATTGGCAACGGGGCTTGCTGCGAGAGAATGAGTGACAGGTGTGCAAAGTGTTTCGTTCCAATTGGAATTGAAGATGACCATACCTGAGATCGATTGGTCAAGCTCTGGCCTTGCTTGAGGATATATAACTCGAGACAAAGTTTAGCTCGAGAGGCTGGAGGAGAGATGGAGAGGCTGGAGAGAGAGAGAGAGGCTGGAGAGAGAGAGAGACTGAATGTGGATAGTATGTTTAACTCACCGACTTAGATAGAGGAGCGATTGATAGACTGTTGGACGAATGTTTAGTGATAGAACAGGATCGCTCAAATAGGTGTGTGAGTTTTGCATTAATAGATAATCTGAACGTGTGTTTGTAAGCAAGGACACATTGTGAACGAGTATGTCGAGATCGCCCGCCTGAGGGGATTTCTGTGAGGAAGAGTATTTGATAAGGTGTGCTGAAGACGCAGTTAAGGCGATGTGTGTGGGATGTAATTGCAAGGCAATAGAACTGGGTTTTTTAGATAGTTGGGAATTCCATCAATAGCTAATGCTTACAATTCCCGTTTTAGTAGAATGTTTAGTTAAGATATGTATTATATTGTGTTTGTAATTTCTCTACTCATTCTATGATATGAGTATGATTTAATAAATAATCCACCTGATGTGTGATATGTCATTTACTGAGTATGGTCATGATGATGTGGATGAGTGTGAGAATGTTCTAAGTTCGATCACGGCAGCAGAGGGTCTGCTACATGACCAAGCAATAATAGCAGCCTCAGAAAAACTACCGCAGGAACACATCAACAATTTAACACGTTATAACGATTTCAATAAAAGAAATAGAAACAACAATATTCATACAAAACCAACAAGTAGAACAGGTGAACAATTTCACGTACCTGGGTAACATAATCTCAGCAAATGGAAAAGATACCGACATTAAAAACATGTAATAAAACAAGTCAAATCGCTGGGCAAATGTCTACGATATTATTATGTATTCACTTGACAATTGATACAAAAGAACACTTTGCGACACGATATTCCTATCTACATTGTGTTATCAATGCTGGAATTTGACATTAACAAACAAAGATAAAAGAAACATCCTACCAGTAGAGATGACATGCTTGCGACCAATTGATAGAATCAGAACGAAGATATTTGGAGACAAGTGGGTACACCACAGGGTTAGACGTCATCAAGAAACACCGGTTCTGTGACGCAACAAACACCAGACAGTATCTCTCAGAAAGCAATGCTATACAGGTACAATGGATATATATCCACGGGCCGACCATGTAAAACATGAATAGCAGACATAACAGACGCAGTGAAACTACCCATGTACAAAGCACATACTAGGGCCCGGTCAAGAAAACTTTTCATATACTTGAAGCTGAAAGGCACAAACAGGAGAACAGCGAGAAGAGGACAGAAGAAATGGAAAGGCCCTCTACAAGTCACCTACTTCCGGCTCAGGACGGGCCAGCACAGGTTTATCTCACCTACTTCCGGCTCAGGACGGGCCAGCACAGGTTTACCTCACCTACTTCCGGCTCAGGACGGCCCAGCACAGGTTTACGTCACCTACTTCCGGCTCAGGACGGGCCAGCACAGGTTTATGTCACCTACTTCCGGCTCAGGACGGCCCAGCACAGGTTTACGTCACCTACTTCCGGCTCAGGACGGGCCAGCACAGGTTTATGTCACCTACTTCCGGCTCAGGACGGCCCAGCACAGGTTTATGTCACCTACTTCCGGCTCAGGACGGCCCAGCACAGATTTATGTCACCTACTTCCGTTTCAGCTATATGAAATAATTTGGATTTATTCTAGCTTATTTTGGGTATTTAAAAGATGTTTTAAAAAAAAAAAGGCTTTACGCTGGATACAAATTTAACCGTTCAACAGTAACCTATGGTGGTGTGTGGGATAGGTCCATAATGGAACCACTAAACGAGTCCAAGTGTATGCTAGGGGTGTCAGGCTGAATGTAGGAGTCTGTAGCATATACAAGAACAATTCCGGCCCTGGATATTAGCGACGGGTCATTCTTCTGATGAAAACTATAACATGATAGTCCGTCTGCAAATACCAGCGGAGACAGAGGAAGAAACGAAAACCTTGTTTGACAGATCTTAGCTGTGTAGACATATTGAAGACATGAGTCCAGACATGTTTTACAGATGAAAGGGTTGGGAGTAAGGAATAGAAAGTGGCTAGACAACCGTTTTTCTTTTCTCTCTTTCTTGGTCTTGAACTAAGTGACAAAGCCAGTACAGCTGAACTCAGGCTTGCCAAAATGTAAGCAGTTGAATCATAGGTCAGACGCTTTGCTACTAGTACGCAGGTGGGCCTTGGATAAAATGACGCAATTAGCGGTAATACTAACCAAGCGTCAGAACACATGTTGGCTGAAAGCGGTTGTCAGTAGCGGTTGTCAGTAAAGGTATACTTACCGTCGACAAACCCGCGTAGTCTGGAAACCACGTGATGAAGCATGGACCAAATTGCAACCAGACAGACAGTCCAAGTTCGTTTGGAGATCACGTGATTTGGTGGAGGAGGAGCCAATATACGTTCCGGACAAAGACGAATGGAACCTACATAAGGACAGATTGAAATCAGAGATAATAATAGAGAGTTGTTTCCTCTAGGGAAAGTCATCATCACTAGCCACAAGAAGGCTCATTATTTACGTTTTACAGTTTTCAGAATCATCTTGAGCAAGTCTTCTAGGATCACGTCAATACAGTCTTTAGTACAATCCTGAGCTAGTCTTCTAGGATCACGTATATACAGTCTTTAGTATAATCCTGAGCTAGTCTACTAGGATCACGTCAATGCAGTCTTTAGTACAATCCTGAGCTAGTCTACTAGGATCACGTCAATACAGTCTTTAGTACAATCCTGAGCTAGTCTACTAGGATCACGTCAATACAGTCTTTAGTACAATCCTGAGCTAGTCTTCTAGGATCACGTATATACAGTCTTTAGTATAATCCTGAGCTAGTCTACTAGGATCACGTCAATGCAGTCTTTAGTACAATCCTGAGCTAGTCTACTAGGATCACGTCAATACAGTCTTTAGTACAATCCTGAGCTAGTCTACTAGGATCACGTCAATACAGTCTTTAGTATAATCCTGAGCTAGTCTTCTAGGATCACGTCAATGCAGTCTTTAGTACAATCCTGAGCTAGTCTACTAGGATCACGTCAATACAGTCTATAGTTTGGTCACATCAGGTGGGATCCCATCGCTGCCTGGTGCTTTGGCCAGGGCCAAGCTGTTAATAGCTTTATTCAGATCTTCTATTGATGGTTCGATGCCAAGCTCGTCCATACTGGTATAACGTTTCACAGCTTCAAGGGATGAGGGAATGATTATTTTGACACACGAGTAGAGCTCAGAATAGTGCTCGACCCATCGCTCTATCTGCTTTCCTTTCTCTGTTATTTTTACAGCAGTAATGAATTTGAGCGGTGCTGTTTTCCTACTCACAGGGCCAATATGTTTCTTTATACCATCGTACATTTATCTTGTTTCCTGTTTCTGCTGCAGTCTGTATGTTTTCACTAAGCTGTAACAAATACTCATTTTCCCACCGACGAACTGTTTGTTGCACCTGGCTTCTGGCGGACTTGAAGTTGTACAGAGTACCTGCATTTGGAAGCTGCTTGTATTTAATTAAAGCAGTTCGGTTGGCTTCAATGATGGGTGTCATATCCTCCACATTCGCTTTAAACAAGTCATCTGATTTAACAGTTCTTCCAAATGTAGCAAGTGCAGTCACCATATTGTTTGTTGTTGTTATAATTGTTTTCCCCCACTCCAAGTCAAATTATCCTATAGTCAGTCATGACTGGAATGGCTACTAGCTAACTAACACACTGCGCCATCTTGGCAATTGCTGAGAAGAAGTATGGCGAGAGAAGGCAGCGAGAAATGTTTGTGGTCAGGACAAGCATGTTTTATACTCGGAGATCTACAGAGAAGAAAAGACAACGGGTTTGACAGAGCGTTCTATTCTTCCCCTCATATCAACCGGAAACAAAGATAGATGAAATGAATTCCATCATCATCATGTGCTCTAATTGACTCTAGCAGGAACATGGGATCATACCTACCAAACAAGAAGCTACCATCGAAGCATTCATGAGCTCATGTGGGTGTGGATACAGAGGTGACCTCTCGTTTCTTATAAGCCTTTTGTATAGATTCATTTAAAACATGGAACAGAAAACAAAGTCTGTAAGACATCTAAATAAGGTGGTACTGACTTTGCTGTCGTATATATTACGAGATGCCGTCGTGTGTTCAGACTTCCTACAAACTGCCAGGACTATAAATTGATCATCTCAGCTAAACAGAAAAGCTGGAAGTTTTGAATAATGAGCCGGCAAAACGAATAGTGAAAGCCATTGAACAGTAGAGCCCCCATGAATAGTGGAAGCCCTTGAGAAACAGTATTAAAATATGAATGGTTGGCGAATGAATGGGCGACGTCACGAGGGAAATTACGTGTGGTAGGTGCTGTAAACAGTCAGTTGTTGCTAGACCGTCACGTGGTCCAGGGACCAGTCTCACAGCTTCAGTTGGAATACAAGAACATTAACGTTGACCAGGGCTGTCCCAGATGGCAGACGATAGTTGTACATCTTGACGCGTGTCAACGGTTTGATTCTTTCAATTATTGTAGCCGATAGATTTCACCACAAACTGTGTTTGAAATGGTCTGAAATTGGTGTTGATCAACATGTTTTGATTCTGGAAGAGTTGGTGTGTGCCTCGTGCTAGCTGGGTCACGTGCTGACGTGGCGCATACTTCGGCTTGTTGGATGACGTAAACACAAGTTCGGGATTTCCTAGATAGTTCCCTCCGACTGATCTCAGCCACGTCTCACTCTTGTCGACTTATTCACTCTCTCTCTTTCCGTCTCTAGCTCTCTCTCTTTCTCTTTCCTTCTTTCTCTAGCTCTCCCTCTTTCTCTCTCCTTCTTTCTCTAGTTCTCTCTTCCTCTCTCTCCTTCTCTCTCCTTCCGTCTCTAGTTCTCTCTTCCTCTCTCTCCTTCTTTCTCTAGCTATCTATTCCTCTCTCTCTTTTTATTTATATTTCCAATATCTCATCTATTTGTCTCAACCCTCTGAACGTTGAATTGACTTCAATTACTGACTGTTGACTTGTACGAGTCAGTCTCAGCAGATTCTCACTACTTACGTCCTTGCTCGTACTTGCTCTTCCGTCCACTTGTGCCATTAAGCACACTGGGGAAGCCACGCTGCCTTCCTCAAGCCTTGTGGCCAGATCAAATCGTCATACAATATAAGCATCCAGTTCCAGTTAACGAGATAACCTCCCATGAGATAACCGATCGCATCTTCTGTCTCCATTTATTCATTCAACCACAAGACTAGGTCTCCTCATATTTCTAATGTCTTCGTTTCTCGTTTCATCTATTCTGGCGACACTGATGTGATTTTTCATACACATTTCATTTCACACATTGTAATTGGTCTCTCCTGTTCCCTGCTTGACAGCACAACGTTGTTATAGGTATATTGTTTGTCAGTTGTCGTTTTGTTGCCATACTGATGATTGGGTGTTTGAGGAGTGCTGCCATTGTATAAATACCAGCAGTGGCTTTCTGACACCTTGTTTCAATTTCTCTATAATACATTTCATTTTTAGTAAAAATACTTTACAGGTCTTTGAATCTGTGCCTTCTTTTCGGACGCTGTTTGACCTGGTTCTACTTAACGCGGACGTGGTTTGACCTGGTCTACTTACCTTCGACGTTGTTTGAACACCTGGTTCTGCTTAACTTGGACGTTGTTTGACCTGGTTCTATTTACCTTGGAATTTTTTTGACCTGGTTCAACTTAACTTGGACGTTGTTTGACCTGGTTCAACTTAACTTGGACGTTGTTTGACCTGGTTCTACTTACCTTGGACGTTGTTTGACCTGGTTATACTTAACTTGGACGTTGTTTGACCTGATTCTACTTACCTTGAACGTTGTTTGACCTGGTTCAACTTAACTTGGACGTTGTTTGACCTGGTTCTACTTACCTTGGACGTTGTTTGACCTGGTTCTACTTAACTTGGACGTTGTTTGAACACCTGGTTCTACTTAACTTGGACGTTGTTTGACCTGGTTCAACTTAACTTGGACGTTGTTTGACCTATTTCTACTTACCTTGGACGTTGTTTGACCTGGTTATACTTAACTTGGACGTTGTTTGACCTGATTCTACTTACCTTGAACGTTGTTTGACCTGGTTCAACTTAACTTGGACGTTGTTTGACCTGGTTCTACTTACCTTGGACGTTGTTTGACCTGGTTCTACTTACCTTGGACGTTGTTTGACCTGGTTCTACTTAACTTGGACGTTGTTTGAACACCTGGTTCTACTTAACTTGGACGTTGTTTGACCTGGTTCAACTTAACTTGGACGTTGTTTGACCTATTTCTACTTACCTTGGACGTTGTTTGACCTGGTTCTACTTAACTTGGACGTTGTTTGAACACCTGGTTCTACTTAACTTGGACGTTGTTTGAACACCTGGTTAAAAAACGATGCCTATTACCAGTTGAACCGAAGAGAGCAGGTCGTCGTCTTCAGACTTCGCACTGGCCACAATAGACTGAGGTACCACCTATTCAACAAATTGAAGATAGGGTGTACCGACGAATGCCCGTGCGGTACTGGTAAAATGACCGCTGAACATCTGCTGCAGAACTGCCCGACATACGAGGATCAGAGAGAGCAGATGTGGCCATCACCAGTGGAACTGCAAGACAAGCTCTATGGCAGTGGCGACAGCCTCAGGATGACCGCCGCTTTTTTCGAAAAAATAATGGTTACTGTCTGACTGCGTACGCAGAAGAAGAAGAAGAAGAAGAAGAAGAAGAAGAACACCTGGTTCTACTTAACTTGGACGTTGTTTGAACACCTGGTTCTACTTAACTTGGACATTGTTTGAACACCTGGTTCTTCTTAGCTCGGACGTTGTTTGAACACCTGGTTCTACTTAACTTGGACGTTGTTTGAATCCTGGAGCATGGTTAGCTTCGACGTTTGATCTTTTAGAACCTAAGTGTTTAAACAACGTCTTAGCTAACCAGGCTCTAGAGTTCAAACAACGTCTACGTTAAGTAGAACCAGGACAAATAACGTCCAAGTTAAGTAGAACCAGGTCAAACAACGTCCAAGTTAAGTAGAACCAGGTGTTCAAACAACGTCCACGTTAAGTAGAACTAGGTCAAACAACGTCCAATGCAAGTAGAATCAGGTGTTCAAACCACGTCCGCGTTAAGTAGAACCAGGTCAAACAGCGTCCGAAAAGAAGGCACAGATTCAAAGACCTGTAAAGTATTTGTACTAAAATTGAAATGTATTATAGAGAAATTGAAACAAGGTGTCAGAAAGGCACTGCTGGTATTTATACAGTGGCGACACTCCTCAAACACCCAAGAATACTGTTCTGTCTTCCTCATTGTTGTTGTTGTCATTACATGGGAGGTAGACATGGATTGTTGTTATTGTTATCCTACTTTCAACTGATTGTAGCCGTACAAGTCTTTCATGAAACATCCTGTTTCTAACATGAACTGTTTCTTCTCTGGATCTACAAGGAAACGTACACACCTGATTGGCTCTTTCCATTGTGCCAACAAAGTTTCCAAATATATGAAAACCCTACACCCCTGATTGGCTCTTTCCATTGTGCCAACACAGTTTCCAA
Source organism: Ariolimax columbianus (assembly GCA_036924085.1). Classification (NCBI taxonomy): domain Eukaryota; kingdom Metazoa; phylum Mollusca; class Gastropoda; order Stylommatophora; family Arionidae; genus Ariolimax; species Ariolimax columbianus. The sequence goes on from JAVGWX010000193.1 coordinate 54,214, forward strand.
ATATATGAAAAGCCTACACCCCTGATTGGCTCTTTCCGTTGTGTCAATAAAGTTTCCACGTACATGAAAACCTACACCCCTGATTGGCTCTTTCCGTTGTGTCAACAAAGTTTCCATGAGTCTGTTTTGCGTTCTGTCCCTTTCTTTCTATTTGTGTAAGCCCGAGAAATCATATTTTAGTTTCTCCACAAATTATATAAGCTCCTGGCCCTTTTTACTAAGCCCATTAATATTTCATGATATTGTTTTAGTTGCTAGCTTGCCCCAAAGTCTTTAACCTTTTCCAGTCCCTAATCCGCTGAGATATGTCCGTTTAAGCTCCATTAATAGTTTTGCAGTAATAAAATACTGCTTGTCGACTGGATAATCCAGAGACAGCAGCGCTATTTGCCGGTGACTTTCCAGGAAAGTCCACTATTTAGTTCTGTTTCCATTTATTACAAAAGCGAGGCTGTTGGATTTAAATAGTGAATGTTCATTATCTGGATAATATAAGTCCAGCTAAAGCTTGGTTAGTCTATGTGGACTTCCATTGACTGATTTATGCATTTACTGACCAACTTGTTAGTTTAATTATTGATTTACTGAAATGTCCATTGATTAATTAACTAATTGATTGCTTGAGTGATTGATTAGTCTACATTTTGTTTTAGTGAATAACGGGAACAAAACATATGTAGATTATGTTCCAATATTCGGGGATCCAGACCAGGACAGGCCAGACCAGGCCAGACACGACCAGACCAGGCCAGAACATACTGACAGGAAGCAGTATGTAACAGAATCATCGTTCAAGGAGCATAGGGGTTAGAAAAAGCAGCTTATATTCTGGGTCTACAATTAGTTGAAACTGGGATAGAATGTCTCATTCAACGGGCATGGTTCAACAGTCAGAGTTCACCACGCGTCGTCGCTCGGTTAGCGAGACCGGCGTGTCGTTCAGAATGATGAACTAAAGAATGGCGTGGGCATAGGCTGGCCATTTTTGTGTGTAGTATCAGGAGTCCAGAGAGGGGGTGGGGGAGTTAGGTGGCAATCAATCGCAGATCACGCTGCCACATTTAGAATGACAGCGTGACAAGAAACGATATGAGTCAATATGATTAAAAGAGGGAGTCGTTAAGTAAGATTAAGTGCTGACCAGTCAACTGGAATGGAAGAGTGGATCTAAGAGCTACAGCCATCTTTGTTTTTTTGCGGAGCTAAAAATAACTACATAAGTGGACGACTAGAAACAGACAGAGCTGGACGGGGCGTCTAACCCACCATATACCATGGGTATTGCACCACTGCTCAGTTGGTACGGATGGTGGACTGTCTATGTAGCGAGACGAAAAGGAAATCTGATCACTTCGATTGAGAAGGTGTGTCTGTACGAAAGGGGGGTCTGGGGAAACCAAAGTCTCGTGACAAAAAAAAAGGTTCTGGTGAAATCTGGGATACCAATTCCAAAAACTGGTGACGGAAAAGGAGGTGCACTAAGATCCTGCAAGGAAGACATTCTCTCGGAGCGAGTGTAACACGAGCACTAGAGGGACACGCTCCCCCAGAACAGGCGTAACACGGGCCCCAGAAGGACACGTCCCCAACATCTGGGATATGTTATTTGGTCCGAGAGTGAGTCGTATTTTAAACCTCCCCCGGAAGCTCATTCTAACCCACGTGATAAGATGTTGTCTCACAGCTTACTTCAGTCAACATGAGAGCGACAGATCCATCACTACACCGACAGCCTAGGGGAACGTCAGACGAGTTAGCTAGACAGCCACTAACTTGTAACCAGATTTGATTCGATCAAGTTTAGTGAAATGTGTTAGTTAAGAGAGAAGACTGTCAATCAGGGTCAATTAGTTGCAGAGATCCATCAACAGCTCATGCTTAAATACTCTGTGTTAGTTAGTGTTTGCCATAATTAGATTGATTAGTTTCTTGTTGATATTGTTCTAAAAAATACTTTTTGACATAAGTACATTATCTTGTTGTATAACTCAGATAAGTTGTTAGTGTTTTCCTATGTTATTGTTTGTATGTAGTTATCGTGTCGTTAATGTAAGTCGCGTAGCGCAGTGGTTAGCGCGCTGGCTTCGCATCTGAGTGGTCCTGGGTTCATTTCCCAGTTGAGGCGATAATGTTTTTTCAGACCGCAATGGATCCCGGGTCGACCCAGCCTTAAATGGGTACCGGTTCAGTCCAGGAAGTAAAAGCGGCGAGGGAAAGGAGATGGCTACCGCCCTCATATAGTATCATATATAAATAAGTCAGCGATCACACTTACAGGTAAACTAAATAAATCAGCGATCACACTTACAGGTAAACTAAATAAATCAGCGATCACACTTACAGGTAAACTAAATAAATCAGCGATCAGACTTACAGGTAAACTAAATAAATCAGCGATCACACTTACAGGTAAACTAAATAAATCAGCGATCACACTTACAGGTAAACTAAATAAATCAGCGATCAGACTTACAGGTAAACTAAATAAATCAGCGATCACACTTGCAGGTAAACTAAATAAATCAGCGATCACACTTACAGGTAAACTAAATAAATCAGCGATCACACTTACAGATAAACTAAATAAATCAGTGATCACACTTACAGGTAAACTAAATAAATCAGTGATCACACTTACAGGTAAACTAAATAAATCAGCGATCAGACTTACAGGTAAACTAAATAAATCAGCGATCACACTTACAGGTAAACTAAATAAATCAGCGATCACACTTACAGGTAAACTAAATAAATCAGCGATCACACTTACCGGTAAACTAAATAAATCAGCGATCAGACTTACAGGTAAACTAAATAAATCAGCGATCAGACTTACAGGTAAACTAAATAAATCAGTGATCACACTTACAGGTAAACTAAATAAATCAGCGATCACACTTACAGGTAAACTAAATAAATCTTAGCTTTATTACAATTTGATAAATCTTTTATTTGAAGACCAACATGAGAATTTGATTTATCTGTTATATGAAAACACACATGCGATCTGAATAAGTTTTTTTTATTGAAAGAGACAAATATGAATTGAATATGTTAAATGTTTGTATAATAAGAATTGAAGGAATTTGTCTCCTGTAATGACTCTTAGCACTTTTGTTTGGCAATCATCCAATGTCCGTGCTCTGATAACGGGAAGATGGTAGGGAGGTATCATTGATCATCGATCATCGATCATTGATCTGCTTGTGTAAGCTGTAATGCAAGGATAATAATTTCTTTTATAGCGTGCCTGTCCATCGCTTGTTAAATAACCATTGTGTGATGTCTTCCTCAAGATGTCTAGACTTGTTCCAATTGTTCATGCTTACACTTTGTGCTCGAATGCTGGTAAATGAGCAGGAGAGAGTGTTTCAGGGTGGGAGGGATAAGGGGTTAGAAGCTAGTCACTAGAAGCTAGAAGCCAGTTAGTCTAAGTTGTCCTGGCTGGAATCGGCGATCATATATTTGGGCTAAGGACATGGACAACCCCCAGTCAAAGAGCTGATATATCTTTGCCACATGCGCCGCGTGGACATCCAACTATCAGGTGTCAGACCTTTTCTTGTCTCCCCGAAAAAGCCATCAACGCAATCAGCGACTGTTCATCGTACTTTAGGGGCAATGGAAGAAACTGAAGTCCCCCTGGAGGACAGTGAACGTGTAGAAACAGAACAGGTTCAATGGCGTTTTGTAGACGAAGGATGAGTGAGACGGTGTCAACATTATTACAGTTATGTTCTTCACGAGCCCAACACGTGGGCTGTCAATGTTTGGACATGTTACCATGGCTGTCAATGTTTGGACATGTTACCATGGCTGTCAATGTTTGGACATGTTACCATGGCTGTCAATGTTTGGACATGTTACCATGGCTGTCAATGTTTGGACATGTTACCATGGCTGTCAATGTTTGGACATGTTACCATGGCTGTCAATGTTTGGACATGTTACCATGGCTGTCAATGTTTGGACATGTTACCATGGCTGTCAATGTTTGGACATGTTACCATGACTGCATGCGTACTTGAACTTCCAACCACGCAATTAGAAAGTACATACCAAAAGATGCTTGGGGAAGTTGACTTGCGTCTATGGAGTGTTCGGCTGGCTGAATTCCTTAATTGAGCTCTCTGTGGCAGACTCCAAGAGATCCAAGGGTTTCTTTCATTAGTTTTAAATTCCCCGATGAAGCCGGTGTGAAAAAAAAGTGTAGCAGATCCCACTGTTTGCCCTGGGTTATTCTAACTTAGAATATTACCCCACTCATCCACATCATTCATGACCACACACATCAAATAATATAGCACACAGCAGGTGGCATATTTATTATATAATACTCACGCAACACTATCAAAGTGAGTGCTTTGCAATTACACACAATACAATACATATTATCTTAACTAAATATTCATAAGTATATCTATGTTAATTTAATATTAACTAAAGCGGAAATTTTAAGCATTAGCTATTGCTGGAATTCCCAACTATCAAAACCCAGTTCTATTGCCGTACACACATCACACACCCCTCCCCTTGTCTGCATCCTCAACACACTTTATCAAAAACTTTTCTTCACTCAAATCCCCTCAGGTGGCCGATCTGGACATAATGCATTGAATAAATTCTACGTATACTCACATATGATCTCTCAACTCAGTCGATCTGCGTATATACACAACTCTAGAACATACCTCGTTCGCTCGGTGTCTACACACCTCACACACCCATCTAGATCTCCCCTAGTCGATCTACATACTCGCTTAACTCGTCAGGACATACCTCGTTCACAAGGTGTCCTGCGTACAACACACGTTCAGATAACCTCTAGAGCCAAAACGCACACAAAAACACTTATTTGAGCGACTGGCCCAGACTCAATGGCGTATGCTGTTTGAGCAATCCTGTTCTATCTCTAACATTCGTACAACAGTCTATCAGTCGCTCTTCTATCAAATCGGTGAGCTAAACAGACTGCTATCTACATTCTCTCTCTCGCTCTCATCCATTCTCCATGGCCAGCCTGCTTGAGCTAAACTTTGTCTAGTGTGTTATACTCTCAAGCAGTATCAGCACTGTCCAGTGGATCTCTGTGGGGTGGCTCTATTCCGTGGTTATTGGAACGAATTACTCTGAACACCTGTCACGCATCTACCGCAGCAAGCTCCGCTGCCCTCCCGTTTGTCACTCACCCCCACTTCCCAAATCGGAACGCCAGTGGACAGTTCCTACCTGTAAACATTCTTTTCCCCCAACTCCGTTTTCCTTTGTTGAGACGGTGAGTGACCTTGGCGTAGTGTCCAGACGGACAGTGACCTTGGCACGCATTCAGGCACCTTTGTTCCCAGAGTTGCCGACCACTTCACCCCTGCCCTAAACGCTCCTGCTGAGGCTGGAACTGTTACAGGGGGTTGGGGGTTGGAGTGGAATAGAAGCGTGGAAAAAGATTATTTGTTCAACACCACTCTAGAGTAACGGAATAGGCCAAGTGGCCACACATGAGAACTAAATCTCTATACCAGTTAATGCAAAATGTCGATTTACTTAAAAAAAACAACTCACGACCAGAAATGCGGTAGACGACCGTCCATGAGGTGTATACATACTGGCTGCACACAACAACTGAAGAGGCAAAAGGGATAAAGGTGTAGGCCGGATTAGCCGGAGATAAACACAGAAGAGCCATTGTAAGAATGAGTACTCTGTGTCTAGGAGAAGATTGACATGACAAGCGTTGGTTTGAGCAGACTGCGCTTTGTCGGGCCGCGTCAATCAGAGCTTCAGACAAGAACATTTCATCATACTAAACCTGGCTTAAACTTAGCAGGCCACACACGCGGACCTACCCTGGTGGTAGCACCAGGAACCAGATAGATTACACCATAGTGCACCATAGAAGGAGGTCAGGAGTGCCGTTAATAAAAGCGCTTCGAGGACTGGACTTTGACACGTATCGCGAACTGTTGGTTGCAGTTTGGAAGCCGCGACTGGGAAGGGCAAACAAAGGTACGCGACCAATACTTTTGAAGACGCGACTGAGAAGGGCAAACAAAGGTACACGACCAATACGTTTGACGACGCGACTGGGAAGGGCAAACAAAGGTACGCGACCAATACTTTTGAAGACGCGACTGGGAAGGGCAAACAAAGGTACACGACCAATACGTTTGAAGACGCGACTGAGAAGGGCAAACAAAGGTACGCGACCAATACTTTTGAAGACGCGACTGGGAAGGGCAAACAAAGGTACACGACCAATACGTTTGAAGACGCGACTGAGAAGGGCAAACAAAGGTACACGACCAATACGTTTGAAGACGCGACTGGGAAGGGCAAACAAAGGTACACGACCAATACGTTTGAAGACGCGACTGGGAAGGGCAAACAAAGGTACACGACCAATACGTTTGAAGACGCGACTGGGAAGGGCAAACAAAGGTACACGACCAATACGTTTGAAGACGCGACTGGGAAGGGCAAACAAAGGTACACGACCAATACGTTTGAAGACGCGACTGGGAAGGGCAAACAAAGGTACGCGACCAATACGTTTCGATGAAAAAGGGATACCAATTGAATATAACTTCGAAGTAAAAGTAATAAGGTTGAGGCTAAGATGGCAGTCGAAGAGGGCATGACATGAGACGTGTTATCCACACATGGAAAGGACATTTTAATCTAGGTTTCCAAAAACATGATACTCAGAGTGTCTCCCAAGAAACAGATCCACATGTCGAGGAAAACAAACACTGAAGCTCATAGAAAATAGGAGACAATTGAAGTAAAAGGGACTTAACAGAACCAGCACAACATAGAGAAACTATACAAGAACAGTCAGAAGCGAAATAAGAAAAGACAAGATAAGGTCCTTAATGGACACCTGTAAAAGCATTGAAGGACTAGGACAACAGGACAGGGAGGACAATGTCTCGAAGGAGATAAGAACACTGACGAGAGATTTCCATCCAGTACCACGCGTCATGAATGTTGTTGTTGTTTAGTGCCTACAATGAGTAGGTTGACCCTTTTTGTGCACTCTGGAAAGGACGTTGAATGACCGCTTCTAGTAGCTTCCCTCCCGATCGTGCTGATGAAGGTGTGTCGCGGTCCTCCAGACGGTTGTGTTATGCTTCTCTTCATTTGTCTGACGTTCACTGACAAAAATAAGTGCAAGAAATGATAACATTTGCAAGCTGACAAACACTTCGTGGGGAGCATCCCAAACGGTGCTCCACACATCAGCCTTTGCACTATTTCTGTCAGCGGCAGAGTATGTGGCACCAGTATGGGATGCATCTACACACACGAAACAGGTCGACATGGCGGTAACTGAGACATGCTGAATTGTAACAGGATGCCTCACACCGACACCAACGGAAACTGTCTATGTAATAGCTGGTATCGCACCTTAGTAGAGCTCACACAAGTAGAGCCCACACAAGTAGAGCCCACACAAGTAGAGCCCCCACACAAGTAGAGCCCACACAAGTAGAGCTCCCACACACAAGTAGAGCTCCCACACACAAGTAGAACTCCCACACACAAGTAGAGCCCACACAAGTAGAGCCCACACAAGTAGAGCTCCCACACACAAGTAGAACTCCCACACACAAGTAGAACTCCCACACACAAGTAGAGCCCACACAAGTAGAGCCCACACAAGTAGAGCTCCCACACACAAGTAGAACTCCCACACACAAGTAGAGCCCCCACACAAGTAGAGCCCACACAAGTAGAGCCCACACAAGTAGAGCCCACACAAGTAGAGCCCCCATACAAGTAGAGCCCACACAAGTAGAGCTCCCACACACAAGTAGAGCCCCCACACACAAGTAGAGCTCACACAAGTAGAGCCCCCACACAAGTAGAGCCCACACAAGTAGAGCTCCCACACACAAGTAGAGCTCCCACACACAAGTAGAGCCCCCACACAAGTAGAGCCCACACAAGTAGAGCCCACACAAGTAGAGCTCCCACACACACGTAGAGCCCCCACACAAGTAGAGCCCACACAAGTAGAGCTCCCACACACAAGTAGAGCCCCCACACAAGTAGAGCCCACACAAGTAGAGCCCACACAAGTAGAGCCCACACAAGTAGAGCCCACACAAGTAGAGCCCACACAAGTAGAGCCCACACAAGTAGAGCCCACACAAGTAGAGCCCCCACACAAGCCTTAAACCAACGGAAACTGTCTATACAATAGCTGGTATCGCACTTAGTATAATAGAAGACATGTCGCATCCGAAGCTAAGAGACAAAAAATCGGTCATGTGATCAGAGACACCCTATTTTTGAACATACAGCAGAAAGAATACGATTGAAATCAAGGAAACGTTTTCTACGGACTGTACAGTCCTCACAACAGAGCCCCGAGAGAAACAGCATAGAAAAGTGGAGCCAGAAGAACGGTGAAGGTTGGATGGAGATCAGAGAAGAGCCTGCACCAGGACATGATTTGCCATATACTACCTGGAGATCTCTGAACAGGTGAGGGGCAGGTGTGTCAAGGTGTGGGTCTAACCTGAAAACTGGGGATATGCAGACGAGGAATATTACGAATGTGAGGCTGTCCATGACCCAGAACACCTGATTATATGTCCTAGGATACAGGAATCCTGTGCAGTGGAGGACCTGATGGTGGCAAATGGAAGAGCACTGACGGTGGCCTGTTTTTGGGTGGAGACTATGTGAGGTTGCTGGACACGGACAGTAAGTAAGTACTACAGGGATCACGCCAATTCACATCTCATCAGCCAGACTGCCTTAAAAACAGTCTGTTTCCAGAGAACGCTACATGGAAGAGAAATAGTGGTCTTGGTTAGTATATTGTGCCTTAACCTGAGACGACGTCCTGGTTGTGGATAAGCAGACGAAAGATTGATTTCATTGGCATTGTGGAGCTGTTATATGAGACCATTATTGAATATTCTAGAACTCGTCGTAAACGTATCTATGGACAACACTAAGAGTGTGGCTATGTGATTCCAGGGTTCAGTAATGTCGGAACAATATTACATTAATATATAATTGCATTGGACTCAGTGGCCAGGAGGCACAGAGTAGAGCAGGTACCTTAGACAACATCTATGTTAAGGTGTTTCTCTATTTTGGTACTTGTTGTAACTAGTACAATCAAAGGTGTTTCTCTATTTTGGTACTTGTTGTGACTAGTTCAATCAAAGGTGTTTCTCTCGTTTGGTACTTGTTGTAACTAGTTCAATCAAAGGTGTTTCTTCCTTTTGGTACTTGTTGTGACTAGTTCAATCAAAGGTGTTTCTCTCGTTTGGTACTTGTTGTGACTAGTTCAATCAAAGGTGTTTCTCTCGTTTGGTACTTGTTGTGACTAGTTCAATCAAAGGTGTTTCTCTCGTTTGGTACTTGTTGTGACTAGTTCAATCAAAGGTGTTTCTCTCGTTTGGTACTTGTTGTAACTTGTACAATGAAAAGTATTTCTTTCTTTTGGTACTTGTTGTGACTAGGACAATCAAATGTGTTTCTCTCTATTGGTACCTGTTGTTACTAATACAACCAAAGGTGTTTCTCTCTTTTGGTATTTATTTTAACTAGTGCAATCAAAGGTGCTTCTCTCTATTGGTACTTGCTGTGACCAGTTCAATCAAAAGTGTTTCTTTCTTGATACTTGATGTGAGTAGTACAATCAAATTGTTTTCTCTCTTTTGGTACTTGGTGTACCTGGTACAATCAACGGTGTTTCTCTCTATTGGTACTTGCTGTAACCAGTACAATCAAAGATGTTTCTTTCTTGATACTTGATGTGACTTGTACAATCAAAAGTGTTTCTCCTGGTTTAAATACCGTATTGATAAGCTATTCTCTTTATAAAAACATAAGCGACAAGAGGAGACGCAGCTTTTGGTTATGTGCGAGCGACATAACCAGCAAGTACTTGGTCATCTCAGATTATCATGCAGCCTCGAGACAGCTTACGTTATTTTACGTTTTTTAAGAATGTGTTTTCTAGATCTGGAGTACAAGATGTGTCTGGAGCGGTTCGCTGCCTGTTGGTAGACTGTTCTCATCTATAGAGATGGTGTACACCGTCCGTGTGGTGTACTAGAATGGAGTAAGGGACAGCAGCACAGTAACCTGGCAAGCATACCGTTAGAGATGACTTCGGACTTTCTGTATGGCTCCGTTACTCCAACCTATAAAAGCCATACATCACAAAAAAACGAACTCTCTTCCTCCTCATAGTAGAACTAGAGGACCTAGCTTCAGTCACATGACTTACCAGCATCCCCATAGTTGAGATAGTGGGACTAGCTTCAGTCAGATGACTTACCAGCATCCCCATAGTTGAGATGGTGGGACTAGCTTCAGTCAGATGGCTTACCAGCATCCCCATAGTTGAGATAGTGGGACTAGCTTCAGTCAGATGACTTACCATCATCCCCAAAGTAGAGATGCAGGAACTAGCTTCAGTCAGATGACTTACCAGCATCCTCAAAGTAGAGATGGAGGGACTAGCTTCAGTCAAATGACTTACCAGCATCCCCATAGTAGAGATGGAGGGACTAGCTTCAGTCAGATGACTTACCAGCATCCCTATAGTAGAGATGGGGGGGGGACTAGCTTCAGTCAGATGACTTACCAGCATCCCTATAGTAGAGATGGGGGGGGGACTAGCTTCAGTCAGATGACTTACCAGCATCTCTATAGTAGAGATGGGGGGACTAGCTTCCGTCAGATGACGTAGGAGCATCCCCAAATTAGAGATGGGGGGACTAGCTTCAGTCAGATGACTTACCAGCATCCCTATAGTAGAGATGGGGGGGGGGGGACTAGCTTCAGTCAGATGACTTACCAGCATCCCTATTGTAGAGATGGGGGGGGGGGCTAGCTTCAGTCAGATGACGTAGGAGCATCCCCAAAGTAGAGATGGGGAGGGACTAGCTTCAGTCAGCTTATGTACAGACATACTGACGTCAGCTCAACTCCCAGGACGATCAGAAAATGTAAAGGCAGACGTGAATGTTGACATCTCGATGAAATAATAGAGAGTTTATCGTCCGAATAATGTTCGCTTTCTGGCTGTTCCCGCTTCAAGACTCCTGGGAGTGGGGTCCCCGACACTAGGTCAGCAGAATGCAGGGCTGCCACCCCGAAACCGGTCATCAGTCACAGCCCTCGACATCAGAAAGAATCCAATTTAATTTTGATGGCTAGTACTTTCTGGAGAACGTATTATTAAAAGTGATTTTATGATTTAATATAATGAGCCAATTGACGTCATTGCTTTATTTCATTACATGATTTCCATCAACTGTCCAGCGCAATGAAGGCCCCCGCATTTTGTAATTGCCATGTGCTATCTTTACTTGCCATGTGCTATCTTTACTTGTCATATGCTGTCTTTACTTGTCATGTGCTATCTTTACTTGTCATGTGCTATCTTTACTTGTCAGTTGCTGCCTTTACTTGCCATGTGCTATGTTTAGTTGCAATGTGCTGTCTTTACTTGTCATGTGCTATCTTTACTTGCCATGTGCTATCTTTACTTGCCATGTGCTATCTTTACCTAATGTGCCTAATTTACATCTTTCCTCAGATCAAATTTGTTGTTCTTTGTTATTCAGTCAATAGCCAGCAGAGACATGATTCAGTCAATAGCCAGCATAAAGAGACATGATTCACTCAATAGCCTGCATAAAGATACATGATACAGTCCATAGCCAGCATAAAGAGATATGATTCAGTCAATAGCCAGCATAAAGAGACATGATTCAGTCAATAGCCAGTAGAGACATGTTTCAGCAATAGCCAGCAGAGACATGATTCAGTCAATAGCTAGCATAAAGATACATGATTCAGTCAATAGCCAGCATAAAGAGACATGGTTCAGTCAATAGCCAGCAGAGACATGGTTCAGTCAATAGCCAACATAAAGATACATGATTCAGTCAATAGCCAGCATAAAGAGACATGATTCAGTCAATAGCCAGCATAAAGAGACATGATTCAGTCAATAGCCAGCATAAAAAGACATGATTCAGTCAATAGCCAGCAGATACATGGTTCAGTCAATAGCCAGCAGATACATGATTCAGTCAATATCCAGCTTAAAGAGACATGATTCAGTCAAAAGCCAGCAAAAAGAGACATGATTCAGTCAATAGCTAGCAGAGACATGATTCAGTCAATAGCCAGCATAAAGAGACATGATTCAGTCAATAGTCAGCATAAAGAGACATGATTCAGTCAATAGCCAGCAGAAACATGGTTCAGCCAAAAGCCAGCAGAGACATGATTCAGTCAATAGTCAGCATAAAGAGACATGATTCAGTCAATAGCCAGCAGAGACATGATTCAGTCAATAGCCAGCAGAGACATGATTCAGTCCATAGCCAGAAGAGACAGGATTCAGTCAATAGCCAGCAGAGACATGATTCAGTCAATAGCAAGCATAAAAAGACATGATTCAGTCAATAGCCAGCCTATAGAGCCATGATTCAGTCAATAGCCAGCATAAAGAGACATGATTCAGTAAATAGCCAGCAGAGACATGATTCAGTCAATAGCCAGCATAAAGAGACATGGTTCAGTCAATAGTCAGCATAAAGAGACATGGTTCAGTCAATAGTCATCATAAAGAGACATGGTTCAGTCAATAGTCAGCATAAAGAGTCATGGTTCAGTCAATAGTCAGCATAAAGAGACATGGTTCAGTCAATAGTCAGCATAAAGAGACATTGTTCAGTCAATAGTCAGCATAAAGAGACATGGTCCAGTCAATAGCCAGCAGAGACATGATTCAGTCAATAGCTAGCATAAAGAGACATGATTCAGTCAATAGCCAGCATAAATAGACACGATTCAGTCAATAGCCAGCAGAGACATGATTCAGTCAATAGTTAGCAGAGACATGATTCAGTCAATAGCCAGCATAAAGGGACATGATTCAGTCATTAGCCAGCAGAGACATCATTCAGTCAATAGCCAGCATAAAGAGACATTGTTCAGTCAATAGCCAGCATAAAGAGACATGGTTCAGTCAATATCCAGCAGAAACATGATTCAGTCAATAGCCAGCATAAAGAGACATGGTTCAGTCAATAGCCAGCAGAGACATGGTTCAGTAAATAGCCAACATAAAGATACATGATTCAGTCAATAGCCAGCATAAAGAGACATGATTCAGTCAATAGCCAGCATAAAGAGACATGATTCAGTCAATAGCCAGCATAAAAAGACATGATTCAGTCAATAGCCAGCAGATACATGGTTCAGTCAATAGCCAGCAGATACATGATTCAGTCAATATCCAGCTTAAAGAGACATGATTCAGTCAAAAGCCAGCAAAAAGAGACATGATTCAGTCAATAGCTAGCAGAGACATGATTCAGTCAATAGCCAGCATAAAGAGACATGATTCAGTCAATAGTCAGTATAAAGAGACATGATTCAGTCAATAGCCAGCAGAAACATGGTTCAGCCAAAAGCCAGCAGAGACATGATTCAGTCAATAGTCAGCATAAAGAGACATGATTCAGTCAATAGCCAGCAGAGACATGATTCAGTCAATAGCCAGCAGAGACATGATTCAGTCCATAGCCAGACGAGACAGGATTCAGTCAATAGCCAGCAGAGACATGATTCAGTCAATAGCAAGCATAAAAAGACATGATTCAGTCAATAGCCAGCCTATAGAGCCATGATTCAGTCAATAGCCAGCATAAAGAGACATGATTCAGTAAATAGCCAGCAGAGACATGATTCAGTCAATAGCCAGCATAAAGAGACATGGTTCAGTCAATAGTCAGCATAAAGAGACATGGTTCAGTCAATAGTCATCATAAAGAGACATGGTTCAGTCAATAGTCAGCATAAAGAGTCATGGTTCAGTCAATAGTCAGCATAAAGAGACATGGTTCAGTCAATAGTCAGCATAAAGAGACATTGTTCAGTCAATAGTCAGCATAAAGAGACATGGTCCAGTCAATAGCCAGCAGAGACATGATTCAGTCAATAGCTAGCATAAAGAGACATGATTCAGTCAATAGCCAGCATAAATAGACACGATTCAGTCAATAGCCAGCAGAGACATGATTCAGTCAATAGTTAGCAGAGACATGATTCAGTCAATAGCCAGCATAAAGGGACATGATTCAGTCATTAGCCAGCAGAGACATCATTCAGTCAATAGCCAGCATAAAGAGACATTGTTCAGTCAATAGCCAGCATAAAGAGACATGGTTCAGTCAATATCCAGCAGAAACATGATTCAGTCAATAGCCAGCATAAAGAGACATTGTTCAGTCAATAGCCAGCATAAAGGGACATGGTTCAGTCAATAGCCAGCAGAAACATGATTCAGTCAATAGCCAGCATAAAGAGATATTGTTCAGTCAATAACCAGCATAAAGAGACATGATTCAGTCAATAGTCAGCATAAAGGGACATGATTCGGTCAATAGTCAGCATAAAGAGACATTGTTCAGTCAATAGCCAGCATGAAGAGACATGTTTCAGTCAATAGCCAGCAGAGACATGATTCAGTCAATAGTCAGCATAAAGAAACATGATTCAGTCAATAGCCAGCAGAGACATGATTCAGTCAAAAGCCAGCATAATGAGACATTGTTCAGTCAATAGTCAGCATAAAGAGACATGTTTCAGTCAATAGCCAGCAGAGGCATGATTCAGTCAATAACCAGCAGAGACATGATTCAGTTAATAGTCGGCATAAAGAGACATTGTTCAGTCAATAGTCAGCATAAAGAAACATGGTTCAGTCAATAGTCAGCAAAAAGAGACATGATTCAGTCAATAGCCAGCAGAGACATGATTCAGTCAATAGTCAGCATAAAGAGACATGATTCAGTCAATGGTCAGCAGAGACATGATTCAGTCAATAGCCAGCAGAGACATGATTCAGTCAATAGCCAGCAGAGACATGATTCAGTCAATAGTCAGCAGAGACATGATTTAGTCAATAGCCAGCAGAGACATGATTCAGTCAATAGTCAGCAGACATGATTTAGTCAATAGCCAGCAGAGACATGATTTAGTCAATAGCCAGCAGAGACATGATTCAGTCAATAGTCAGCAGAGACATGATTTAGTCAATAGCCAGCAGAGACATGATTCAGTCAATAGCCAGTAGAAACATGGTTCAGTCAATAGCCAGCAGAGACATGATTCAGTCAATAGTCAGCATAAAGAGACATGATTCAGTCAATAGCCAGCATAAAGAGACTTGATTCAGTCAATAGCATACAAATTCATATTTGTTGAGTAAGTTAGGTTAGGTTTTTATCATGTTGTAATAAATGAATATCTTGTGTTATGTTTAACGGAAATTGTAGCGTTTTCGTATGTTGAAGTCTTAACGCCAGGTATTAGATGTTGTAACTCTTACACACACTCTAAGGATAATCCAGGTCCTATCACATGTATACTTGCAAAATAGTCCAGGTTACCAGGATATTATAGATCTGCTACATTTAGTTTAAAATGGTTGCTCGTGACCAGAATAGAAACTAGGGTTGCCTAGCAACTGCTACATCATCAACACAGGATCTATTTGGACGAAGATTTCCCCGTTCGTCCTTCAATGATTTATCTATGATCTCTCTCAATCTTTCCAATATGATCTTATTCCATAACTTCACCTGCACCGATAAAAACATTGTAGCCCTATAATTTGTATACTGTTGCAGATACCACTACTTCTGTAACCTGACTACATTAGCCACTCTTCGTGTCTGCTAGTATTTCGTCTCTTTTCTAAACTGTAATAAGTAATGTGAACAACATCTCCACTGGAGTATGGATGTCTGTCTTGATATCTTCTGCTGAGCTCTTATCCCATCCACTGATAAATCTTACAGAAGCCATTTTTCTGGATTTCCTCTTTGTTTTGTTTTGAGTAATTATCGTTTAGCTGGGATTCCGCCGATTGTATGTGAAGTGTATCTTGTGGCGTTTGTTTACTTAAGTGTTCTGCCAATCTCTTCGTCTGCCTA
Organism: Ariolimax columbianus; assembly: GCA_036924085.1. NCBI lineage: Eukaryota > Metazoa > Mollusca > Gastropoda > Stylommatophora > Arionidae > Ariolimax > Ariolimax columbianus. Next base: position 70,200 of record JAVGWX010000193.1, read on the forward strand.
TTTGTGTTCCTAATGAAAATCCCTTCTTTATCTGCAATAAAGCGTTCTACGTGCTTATATTTTCCTGGGATCCCTGATTAACATATAACTGGCCCACTCTACTCCTAACCATTGATCTCTCGTTACAACGACCACATTATAATCAAGTTATTTTATATTCAAAACTTTTGTTTACTTTTTACAAATAACATTTCTAATCCCAAAAGTCTTGTTCTAATGTCGATCATCGTGCTAAAGTCCCCCCCCCCCCCTTTCAGATACGTTATATGCACAACTAACACATCCCAACCCCCAGGGTACAGCCGGCCAACACGATATCAGATTGTTGCCACAAAGCCCAGACATTCGTTCACTGGCTAGATTTTGTTTTCTGTCAAAATGGATAACTAAACTGTGACCTATTTGCTAACGTCTCCCCAACTATTTTCTTCTTCAGGCAGGCGTTCTTGATTTCATTTCAGCTTTATTTTGTTTTTAATTATCAGATCGTCTCGTCTGTTTCTGTCCATGACAGATACACATTCTGTCCTTGACCTATAAACATTCTGTCCTTGACAGATACACATTCTGTCCTTGACCCATACACATTCTGTCCTTGACCTATAAATATTCTGTCCATGACAGATACACATTCTGTCCTTGACCTATAAACATTCTGTCCTTGACAGATACACATTCTGTCCTTGACCCATACACATTCTGTCCTTGACCTATAAATATTCTGTCCATGACAGATACACATTCTGTCCTTGACCTATAAACATTCTGTCCTTGACAGATACACATTCTGTCCTTGACCCATACACATTCTGTCCTTGACCTATAAATATTCTGTCCATGACAGATACACATTCTGTCCTTGACCTATAAACATTCTGTCCATGACAGATACACATTCTGTCCTTGACCTATAAACATTCTGTCCATGACAGATACACATTCTGCCCTTGACCTATAAACATTCTGTCCTTGACAGATACACATTCTGTCCTTGACCCATACACATTCTGTCCTTGACCTATAAATATTCTGTCCATGACAGATACACATTCTGTCCTTGACCTATAAACATTCTGTCCTTGACAGATACACATTCTGTCATTGACCCATACACATGCTGTCCTTGACCTATAAATATTCTGTCCATGACAGATACACATTCTGTCCTTGACCTATAAACATTCTGTCCATGACAGATACACATTCTGTCCTTGACCTATAAACATTCTGTCCATGACAGATACACATTCTGCCCTTGACCTATAAACATTCTGTCCTTGACAGATACACATTCTGTCCTTGACCCATACACATTCTGTCCTTGACCTATAAACATTCTGTCCATGACAGATACACATTCTGTCCTTGACCTATAAACATTCTGTCCATGACAGATACACATTCTGTCCTTGACCTATAAACATTCTGTCCTTGACAGATACACATTCTGTCCTTGACAGATACACATTCTGTCCTTGACCTATAAACATCTGCCCTTGACCTATAAACATTATGTCCATGTGAGAGAGACGCCTTTGATTAGAACTTATATTCCGTGTCGTAGCCACACGCCATTGATTTCAGACAGAGGTCACGCGCGGACAGATACCACACCGGAGACTATTATCACAGAAGGAAAGAATGAATCTGCACTGGATGGTTACGTTGACAGGCTGCCACAGAGGCATCATCAGCTCGACAGACGAGTGCTGGCAGTAGTGGTCGACAGGTTCAGACTCTGGTAAGCCATGCCATTACCGCCAATGACGTTCTCGTATGTACCCATGGATCACTGTACCGATGGATTACTGTACCGATGGATCACTGTACCGATGGATCACTGTACCGATGGATCAGTGTACCGATGGATCACTGTACCGATGGATATCTGTACCGATGGATCACTGTACCGATGGATCAGTTTACCGATGGATCACTGTACCGATGGATCACTGTACCGACGGATCACTGTACCGATGGATCACTGTACCGATGGATCACTGTACCGATAGGTCAGAGTGTATCGATCGATCACTGTATGAACGGATCTGTGTATCCATGGCGATGGATCAATGTATTTACAAATATGTGTACCGATGGATTATTGTACCGATGGATCACTGTACCGATGGATCACTGTACCGATAGATCAATGTACCATGGATCAGTGTACCGGTGGATCAATGTACCGTTGGATCAGTTGGCTGACCAAATGATTTCTATAATGCGATACAGACACACGTGCATCACTAGAATATAATGCCAATGTTGAACTTGTAAACTACCAAACATCACAGATCATTACAGAGAAACTATAGCATGCCAACCGGGTACTATCATCATATTGGTACTATCATACACCTGGTACAGCTATCAACCTGATACTATCATAAACCTGGTACAGCTATCAACCTGATACTATCATCAAACTGGTACAGCTATCAACCTGATACTATCATAAACCTGGTACAGCTATCAACCTGATACTATCATCAACCTGGTACAACTATCAACCTGATACTATCATCAACCTGGTACAGCTATCAACCTGATACTATCATAAACCTGGTACAGCTATCAACCTGATACTATCATCAACCTTGTACAGCTATCAACCTGATACTTTCATAAACCTGGTACAGCTATCAACCTGATACTATCATAAACCTGGTACAGCTATCAACCTGATACTATCATCAATCTGGTACAGCTATCACCCTGGTACAACCAAATATGGTTGACTTCTCAGCTCACAAATACCACCTGCTTTCATTAGGTTTAAGTACGATATCTTGTTGAACCCCTACATACCTTCAGCTGAACCCTTAGAAACCTTAAGCTGTAAACTTAGAGACCTTAAGCTGTAAACTTAGAGACCTTACGCTGTAACCTTAGAGACCTTAAGCTGTAACCTTAGAGACCTTAAGCTGTAACCTTAGAGACCTTAAGCTGAACCCTTAGAGACCTTAAGCTGAACCCTTAGAGACCTTAAGCTGTAACCTTAGAGACCTTAAGCTGTATCCTTAGAGACTTAAGCTGTAACCTTAGAGACCTTAAGCTGTAACCTTAGAGACCTTAAGCTGAACCCTTAGAGACCTTACGCTGAAACCTTGCATACCTTTAGCTGAAACAGGGACCTTAAGCTGAACGCTAAGAGACCCTAGACTGAACGCTAAGAGACCTTAGACTGAACGCTAAGAGACCTTAGACTGAACGCTAAGAGACTTTAAGCTGAACGCTAGGAGACCTTATACTGGACGCTTATAGACCTAAGGCTAAACGCTAAGAGACCTTAGACTGAACGCTAAGAGACCTTAGACTGAACGCTTATAGACCTAAGGCTGAACGCTAAGAGACTTTAAGCTGAACGTTAAGAGACCTTAGACTAAACGCTAAGAGACCTTAGATTGAACGCTAAGAGACCTTAGACTGAACGCTAAGAGACCTTGGACTGAACGCTAAGAGACCTTAGACTGAACGCTTATAGACCTAAGGCTGAACGCTAAGATACCTTACTCCGATCCAAGTTTGAGACGTATTATTTAGAGATTAAAATTGAAAAACGCATAAACTTTTTACATCTCTAAGATTAAATAAATGCACGCATCTCCCTCCTTGCTCTCCCTCCCCATCCCAGTCCACGATCCACGCAATTCTCCCTCCCTCCTCTACCTCCACTCACACCTCACTAACACTCCCGTTATTATTAGACGCCTCATTTATAACAATGATTATAACCAGAAACCCAATAAACGAAAGAATTATACCCAGTTACTGTTCCTGGCGGTTCAATGTTTAGTTTGATATCAGTGAGAGAAAGGGCCAGGACATGGGACTGAGAGGGGCCAGGACAAGGGGCTGAGAGGGCCAGGCCAAGGGGCTGAGAGAGAGGGGGCAGGGCAAGGGGATTGAGAGAGAGGGCCAAGGGGCTGAGAGGGCCAGGACAAGGGACTGAGAGGGCCAGGACAAGGGGCTGAGAGAGGGCCAGGACAAGGGGCTGAGAGGGCCAGGCCAAGGGGCTGAGAGAGAGGGGGCAGGGCAAGGGGATTGAGAGAGAGGGCCAAGGGGCTGAGAGGGCCAGGACAAGGGGCTGAGAGAGGGCCAGGCCAAGGGGCTGAGAGAGAGAGGGGGGGGCAGGCCAAGGGGACTGAGAGAGGGCCAAGGGGCTGAGAGGGCCAGGACAAGGGACTGAGAGGGCCAGGACAAGGGGCTGAGAGAGGGCCAGGCCAAGGGGCTGAGAGAGGGGGGGCAGGCCAAGGGGACTGAGAGAGAGGGCCAAGGGGCTGAGAGGGCCAGGACAAGGGGCTGAGAGGGCCAGGACAAGGGGATGAGAGAGGGCCAGGCCAAGGGGCTGAGAGAGAGAGAGGGGGGGCAGGCCAAGGGGACTGAGAGAGAGGGCCAAGGGGCTGAGATGGCCAGGACAAGGGGCTGAGAGGGCTAGGACAAGGGGCTGAGAGAGGCCAGGACAAGGGGCTGAGAGGGCCAGGCCAAGGGGCTGAGAGAGAGGGGGGGGGCAGGCCAAGGGGACTGAGAGAGAGGGCCAAGGGGCTGAGAGGGCCAGGACAAGGGGCTGAGAGGGCTAGGACAAGGGGCTGAGAGAGGGCCAGGCCAAGGGGCTGAGAGAGAGGGGGGCAGGCCAAGGGGACTGAGAGAGAGGGCCAAGGGGCTGAGCGGGCCAGGTCAAGGGGCTGAGAGAGAGGGTTAGGTCAAGGGGCTGAGAGAGAGGGCCAGGACAAGGGGCTGAGAGGCTAGGACAAGGGCCTGAGAGGGAGGGCCAGGAAAAGGGGCTGAGAGGGCCAGGTCAAAAGGCTGAGAGAGGGCCAGGCCAAGGGGCTGAGAGAGAGGGGGGCAGGCCATGGGGACTGAGATAGAGGGCCAAGGGGCTGAGAGGGCCAGGACAAGGGGCTAAGAGGGCCAGGTCAAGGAACAGAGAGAGGGCCAGGTCTAGGGACTGAGAAGGGGGGGGGGGCAGGCCAAAGGTTGAGGGGTAGATGCAACCATTTAGGTGTGGACGCTAGTGGTCCACGCTCTGGTCCGCACCAGTCCATCCTCACGTCGTGGGTTCAATGCTTTTCTTGCTTCAATCCTTGCTGCCGTCATCTCTCATCCACGTGAAGGCTGCACCAGACCACAATTACTTTGCGGTAGTTCCAGAAGGAACACAGGCTAAGGCAACACAGGCTAAGGAAAGGCTAAGGCAACAAAGGCTAAGGCAACAAAGGCTAAGGCAATTCTAAGGCAACAAAGGCTAAGGCAATAAAGGCTAAGACAACAAAGACTTGGGCAAAAAATCCTAAGGCAACAGAGGCTAAGGAAAGGCTAAGGCAACAACGGCTAAGGCAACAAAGGCTAAGGCAACAAAGGCTAAGGTAACAAAGGCTAAGGCAACAACGGCTAAGTAAAGGCTAAGGCAACAAAGGCTAAGGCAACAAAGGCTAAGGCAACAAATCTAAGGCAACCAAGGCTAAGGCAACCAAGGCTAAAGCAACCAAGGCTAAGGCAATAAAGGCAATAAAGGCTAAGACAACAAAGGCTAAGGCAACAAAGGCTAGGGCAACAAAGGCTAAGGCAACAAAGGCTTAGGAAAGGCTAAGACAACAAAGGCTAAGGCAACAAAGGCTAAGGAAAGGCTAAGACAACAAAGGCTAAGGCAACAAAGGCTAGGGCAACAAAGGCTAAGGCAACAAAGGCTTAGGAAAGGCTAAGACAACAAAGGCTAAGGCAACAAAGGCTAAGGAAAGGCTAAGACAACAAAGGCTAAGGCAACAAAGGCTAGGGCAACAAAGGCTAAGGCAACAAAGGCTTAGGAAAGGCTAAGACAACAAAGGCTAAGGCAATAAAGGCTAAGGAAAGGCTAAGGCAACAAAGGCTAAGGCAACAAAGGCTAAGGAAAGGCTAAGGCAACAAAGGCTAAGGCAACAAAGGCTAATGCAACAAAGGCTACGGAAAGGCTAAGACAACATAGGTTAAGGCAACAAAGGCAAAGGATACAAAGGCTAAGGCAACAAAGCTAGAATATAAAATGTAGACAGAGCACATAAGCCTAGGAAGGGAATATGTCTATGGAAGGAGGCAATCTGTCCATTGGAGGAGGTAATCTGTCCATGGAAGGAGGTAAGCTGTCCATTGAAGGAGGTAATCTGTCCATGGAAGGAGGCAAGCTGTCCATGGAAGGAGGTAAGCTGTCCATGGCGGGAGGTAAGCTGTCCATGGCGGGAGGTAATCTGTCCATGGAAGGAGGTAATCTGTCCATTGAAGGAGGTAATCTGTCCATGGAAGGAGGTAATCTGTCCATTGAAGGAGGTAATCTGTCCATGGAAGGAGGCAAGCTGTCCATGGCGGGAGGTAATCTGTCCATGGAAGGAGGTAATCTGTCCATGGAAGGAGGCAAGCTGTCCATGGCGGGAGGTAAGCTGTCCATGGCGGGAGGTAAGCTGTCCATGGCGGGAGGTAAGCTGTCCATGGCGGGAGGTAATCTGTCCATGGAAGGAGGTAATCTGTCCATTGAAGGAGGTAATCTGTCCATGGAAGGAGGTAATCTGTCCCTTGAAGGAGGTAATCTGTCCATGGAAGGAGGCAAGCTGTCCATGGCGGGAGGTAATCTGTCCATGGAAGGAGGTAATCTGTCCATTGAAGGAGGTAATCTGTCCATGGAAGGAGGCAAGCTGTCCATGGCGGGAGGTAAGCTGTCCATGGCGGGAGGTAAGCTGTCCATGGCGGGAGGTAAGCTGTCCATGGCGGGAGGTAAGCTGTCCATGGCGGGAGGTAAGCTGTCCATGGAAGGAGGTAATCTGTCCATGGAAGGAGGTAATCTGTCCATGGAAGGAGGTAAGCTGTCCATGGCGGGAGGTAAGCTGTCCATGGAAGGAGGTAATCTGTCCATGGAAGGAGGTAATCTGTCCATGGAAGGAGGTAATCTGTCCATTGAAGGAGGTAATCTGTCCATGGAAGGAGGCAAGCTGTCCATGGCGGGAGGTAAGCTGTCCATGGAAGGAGGTAATCTGTCCATGGAAGGAGGCAAGCTGTCCATGGCGGGAGGTAATCTGTCCATGGAAGGAGGTAAGCTGTCCATGGCGGGAGGTAAGCTGTCCATGGAAGGAGGTAATCTGTCCATGGAAGGAGGCAAGCTGTCCATGGCGGGAGGTAATCTGTCCATGGAAGGAGGTAAGCTGTCCATGGCGGGAGGTAAGCTGTCCATGGCGGGAGGTAAGCTGTCCATGGAAGGAGGCAAGCTGTCCATGGAAGGAGAAAATCTGTCCATGGAAGGAGGTAATCTGTCCATGAAAGGAGGCAATCTGTCTATGGGAATAGGCAATATGTCTATGGAAGGAGGCAATCTGTCTATGGGAGGAGGCAATCTGTCTATGGGAGGAGGCAATCTGTCTATGGGTGGAGGCAATCTGTCTATGGAAGGAGGTAATCTGTCTATGGAATTAGGTAATCTGTCTATGGGAGGAGGCAATATGTCTATGAGAGGAGGAAATCTATATGAGGAGGCAATCTATGGGAGGAGGCAATCTATGGGAGGAGGCAATCTATGGGAGGAGGCAATCTATGGGAGGAGGCAATCTATGGAAGGAGGCAATATGTCTATGGGAGGAAACCATCTATGGAAGGAGGCAATCTATGGGAGGAGGCAATCTATGGAAGGAGGTAATCTGTCTATGGGAGGAGGCAATATGTCTATGGGAGGAGGCACTATATCTATGGAAGGAGGTAATCTGTCTATGGAAAGAGGCAATATGTCTATGGGAGGAGGCAATATATGGGAGGAGGCAATATATGGGAAGAGACAATATGTCTATGGGAGGAGGCAATCTATGGGAGGAGGCAATCTATGGGAGGAGGCAATCTATGGGAGGAGGCATCCAGATGGAAAACCGTCGAAGCCGGAAGATGTAGACTCAATTCCCACCTCCACAGAATGGGTCTCAGAGACACCGCCACGTGGAGCACCCAAGCAAACATCACACCATACCCTGCAGGACTGCCCGATCTGTCCAGACCAAAGAAAGAAAGTCTGGCTTTCAGAAGCGAGCATACTCGAAAAGCTGTGAGGGGACGGCGAAGACCTGAAACGTACAGTCTCCTTCGGGAACCTCGCCGGACTAGAAGCCTAGAATCAGTTGATCTATGAAGAAGAAGAAGAAACCAGTGTCTAGATTTATATCAATGTTGTGTTTGATATCAATGTTGTGTTTGATATCAATGTTGTGTTTGATATCAATGTTGTGTTTGATATCAATGTTGTGTTTGATATCAATGTTTTGTCAGTATTTAGCTATGCTTTAAACATAATCAAACAATTTGGATAAGCGAGTCTAACTTCTCGCCTCTAAAGGATTCACGGTTTTGAGGACCGACACAAATTCTCTTTGTAACTTTGGATTCGCTGAGTCAAAGAAATCTACCAACAAATTCTGTGCCATTGACATAAGAAACAGTAACACATGTGCCAGTGCGGACTCGATGACAGAGACACAACCTTCACATAACATGTGCCAGTGCGGACTCTATAACAGAGACACAACCTTCAGATCACATGTGCCAATGCGGACTCGATAACAGAGACACAACCTTCAGATCACATGTGCCAGTGCGGACTCTATAACAGAGACACAACCTTCACATAACATGTGCCAGTGCGGACTCTATAACAGAGACACAACCTTCAGATCACATGTGCCAATGCGGACTCGATAACAGAGACACAACCTTCAGATCACATGACACAACCTTCAGATCACATGACAATACATTGGATGGCAGCCATACATGCTGCATAGCAAACAGTTCAAGAGCTATTTAAGTTTTCGCAGATCTCTCTCGTGTACAGAGACTGGCCGATTGAGATGGATTGAAGTCGGTCTCCATTTTACATAAACATGGCATTGATTACACATACGTAATTTCCCAACTAATGTAACAGCATCCGTCTGCACTATTAACACAAATGAAAGTCATGAATACCTGCAGGGATCATTTTGTTTGCTTGTCATGAAAGGGTTAAAGATAGTACCTCAAATAACTTGTTGGCACTACGAGACTTCGCTAACAACTAACGACTACATCATTGTCATCAGGGATCGTTGCGCCGTAGTGCCATGAACTAACTGCATTGCATCGCTGTAGTCAAGAGGTTAAGGCACTCGCCTCTTACAGTGATGAACGGAAACGGTGGGCGATCGAACCCCGCAAGTTTCAAGCGACCCCTGGTCTCATGGGAGGTAAGACCAGAGTGCCCCCATCCCGAGTTACCTTCAGTCGTCTCGACCAATAGTCTTGTCACTGATACAAGGTAACTCGGGATAAGAGTGATATTGATGACCAGCGCATAACCTCTCTCCCTATAATTTAAATGCATCACACATCACATCATTTAGACAAAACCGTCTGATGAACTGAGCCGTTTATACATCAAAATATATTCGTCTTCAAAACCAGATTCGATCGTCAAATGTTATGGTAGCTTTCGTGATCAGAACCGATAACTTATCCAACATCGACTATTTGTAATTTGAAAGGCAAAGTGTGTTATTCAGTACTGTCATAGTTTCCGGGGAAATGTGACCTTAGCCCGGTCAGACACCAGCACTGCGTGTCAGGAAGCCCGGTCAGACACCAGCACTGCGTGTCAGGAAGCCCGGTCAGACACCAGCACTGCGTGTCAGGAAGCCCGGTCAGACACCAGCACTGCGTGTCAGGAAGCCCGGTCAGACACCAGCACTGCGTGTCAGGAAGCCCGGTCAGACACCAGCACTGCGTGTCAGGAAGTCCGGTCAGACACCAGCACTGCGTGTCAGGAAGCCCGGTCAGACATCAGCAGGTGGGTTGTGGTAGCTTTCCTTACATCTCGAGCTTGCTAATAAAGGTGGACTGTGGTTCTCTGAGCGGTTGTGCTATGGTTGGCTTCATTTGCGTGTCTCTCACAACTACGGGGATCACGTCTATCCCTCACCTCGTTATCCAGGCTGCCATGAAAACAGCCCATTTCCAGGGAGGGCTACTAGGAAGACGAGATGTGTATCTTGGCTAGTATATTTTGTCTGACTCCGACTAGCATGCCTGATCAGTATAGTTTACCTGACTCTGACTAGCGTGTCTGATCAGTATAGCTTGCCTGACCCTGACTAGCATGTCTGATCAGTATAATTTACCTGACTAACATGTCTGATCAGTATATTTTGCCTGACCCCGACTAGCATGCCTGATCAGTATATTTTGCCTGACCCTGACTAGCATGCCTGATCAGTATATTTTGCCTGACCCTGACTAGCATGTCTGATCAGTAAAGTTTGCCTGACCAGACGTTAGTGTTTCTCCCCGTAAAAGAGAGTGAATTTACTCATCGTAGACATTAAACAACAACAACAACAACAACAGCAGCAGCAGCAACAACAACAACAACAACAACAACAACAACAACAACAACAACAACAACAACAACAACAGCAACAACAACAACAACAACAACAACAACATAGTTTCCATCTCCTCAATGTTAATGTCCAATTCATACACCCGCTCTGCATTCGTTAGATAATGTGTCCTGTGCAAATGTTAACAGGCAAGGGGACATCACACATCCTTCTAGCATTTCTCCTCTGTACACGGACAGTAAAGCTTTCCGTGTCTTGCAGTGGCAGTTTGTTCTCAGTGTATGTTATAACGTATTCTAGCTTCTCTAGTCTCCCGTGCTCAGCTGTTATCCAATAATACAGATATGACGAGTATTGATGTACGATCCAATCGACCTAGTTGTAAATGGGTGCCTGGGAAGAAAGGCATTTGATGAAGAATGATCGCCATATACATATCATTATGACATATTGAAATGAACTGTCATTGTTGCTAGTTAATTGTCTATTAGATACACTTGTTACAGTTGTATTGGTCATATGAGTACATCAGTCTAACATTGCTGTAGTGCCGTGGACCGAGACGTGGTGGATACAGTTTTGTGCGGCTCCCTGAATAGAAACGGTTGACAACACATATTTCATATTCTCGAAACCAAATTCCTAAAGCCTGCCATTCTTTTCTTTGTCAACCTAAATAAAGGCCTCAGCTGTGTGGACTAGAGGGCATCTCTGAGGGATGGGGCTGTCTAACCCTGTTTGAGGCCTCTTCCGTGCGAACATCGATCTCGGACGCTGTCCAGTATCCCTAAATGCTCTGGTCTCTGGAGAATTTCATTAATCATTGTGAATGGCGAGACGGGGCCCACAAAAAACTTTTTGATTTTGAGTGGAATAAAATGACAAGGCATTGTTCACAGATATAGACATGTTTGTTTGTTCTGTATCAAGTTTGTGTCATCCATTGTGTGGGCATTCGTTTGTACTGTATAAAGTTTGTCTCACCCATTATGTGGGGGCATTCGTTTGTACTGTATCAAGTTTGTCTCATCCATTATGTGGGCATTCATTTGTACTATATCAAGTTTGTCTCATCCATTATGTGGGCATTCGTTTGTACTGTATCAAGTTTGTCTCATCCATTATGTGGGCATTCGTTTGTACTGTATCAAGTTTGTGTCATCCATTGTGTGGGCATTAGTTTGTACTGTATCAAGTTTGTGTCATCCATTGTGTGGGCATTCGTTTGTACTGTATCAAGTTTGTGTCATCCATTGTGTGGGCATTCGTTTGTACTGTATCAAGTTTGTCTCATCCATTGTGTGGGCATTCGTTTGTACTGTATCAAGTTTGTCTCATCCATTATGTGGGCATTCGTTTGTACTGTATCAAGTTTGTCTCATCCATTATGTGGGCATTCGTTTGTACTGTATCAAGTTTGTGTCATCCTCTGTGTGTGCATTCGTTTGTACTGTATCAAGTTTGTCTCATCCATTATGTGGGCATTCGTTTGTACTGTATCAAGTTTGTGTCATTCATTGTGTGGGCATTCGTACTGTATCAAGTTTGTGTCATCCATTGTGTGGGCATTCGTTTGTACTGTATCAAGTTTGTCTCATCCATTATGTGGGCATTCGTTTGTACTGTATCAAGTTTGTGTCATTCATTGTGTGGGCATTCGTACTGTATCAAGTTTGTGTCATCCATTGTGTGGGCATTCGTTTGTACTGTATCAAGTTTGTCTCATCCATTATGTGGGCATTCGTTTGTACTGTATCAAGTTTGTGTCATCCTTTGTGTGGACATTCGTTTGTACTGTAACCTGTGGGTTGAGGCAGACTGTCACGTCTGCTCTGAACATTCCATAGTCTGCTTTAATTTCATGTACTCTCTTGTTATTGTCTCCTATCTGACGTGAGAGGGCAGATGAGTCGACATCACCGTCTGCAGAAGCACCGGGTCATCACTGCGCTACTCATGTATCCTGCTCTTACTTCTCACCTCTAAGAGCACTGGGTCATCACTGCGCTACTCATGTATCCTGCTCTTACTTCTCACCTCTAAGAGCACTGGGTGATCTCTCCGCTACTCATGTATCCTGCTCTTACTTCTCACCTCTAAGAGCACTGGGTGATCTCTCCGCTACTCAAGTATCATGCTCTTACTTCTCACCTCTAAGAGCACCGGGTCATCTCTCCGCTACATATGTACCCTACTTTTACTTCTCACCTCTAAGAGTACTGGGTCATCACTCCGCTACTTATGTATCATGCTCTTACTTCTCACCTCTAAGAGCACTAGGTCATGACTCCCCTACTCATGTATCATGCTCTTACTTCTCACCTCTAAGAGTACTGGGTCATCACTCCGCTACTCATGTATCATGCTCTTACTTCTCACCTTTAAGAGCACTAGGTCATGACTCCCCTACTCATGTATCATGCTCTTACTTCTCACCTCTAAGAGTACTGGGTCATCACTCCGCTACTCATGTATCATGCTCTTACTTCTCACCTTTAAGAGCACTAGGTCATGACTCCCCTACTCATGTATCATGCTCTTACTTCTCACCTCTAAGAGCACTAGGTCATGACTCCCCTACTCATGTATCATGCTCTTACTTCTCACCTCTAAGAGTACTGGGTCATCACTCCGCTACTCATGTATCATGCTCTTACTTCTCACCTTTAAGAGCACTAGGTCATGACTCCCCTACTCATGTATCATGCTCTTACTTCTCACCTCTAAGAGTACTGGGTCATCATTCCGCTACTCATGTATCATGCTCTTACTTCTCACCTTTAAGAGCACTAGGTCATGACTCCCCTACTCATGTATCATGCTCTTACTTCTCACCTCTAAGAGCACTAGGTCATGACTCCCCTACTCATGTATCATGCTCTTACTTCTCACCTCTAAGAGCACTAGGTCATGACTCCCCTACTCATGTATCATGCTCTTACTTCTCCCCTCTAAGAGCACTAGGTCATGACTCCCCTACTCATGTATCATGCTCTTACTTCTCACCTCTAAGAGCACTAGGTCATGACTCCCCTACTCATGTATCATGCTCTTACTTCTCCCCTCTAAGAACACTAGGTCATGACTCCCCTACTCGTGTATCATGCTCTTACTTCTCCCTTCCATACATGACTATCGGAGTGACGACCTAGTGTGGTAGAGTCTAGGTTTAGCTGATTATTTTATATTATGTGACATTTTCAACTGGAGCATGGGATGGAGAGATTGAGCTGGCGACTCTAAGAACAAAGGTTGTCTAAACGCGTTGGACGAAAGCAAGTCACGCCAGGGTCAATCGTCGTTTTGACACTAGTTCGATAAAGAAAACAAGGGTTTAGGCAGAATACTTTGTCTAGTACAGGGTTGGGTGTGCGACTTGGCGTGATTGGGGGTTGGGGACAGTCTGATGCTGCCACGACCGGCTCCAACATTTAGACTGACAGTGAGTCGTGAAAAGTCAACCAATAACATTTAGTTGGGGGTAGTTCCAAATTGGAGGGATGTCTAAGTCAGACAACCAACAGAAGTTCATTGGCCAGCTATGTTGTCGATTAAGATTATAAAATACTCTGCAGTGACAAACTCAGAAGACTGGCTAGAAGATGGGCAGAGAGGCTGTCAGGAAGGCTGATAGTGAGTCTGGAAGTGAGAGAGTTTGCAGGGTGATTGGTTTATCATACACGTCGAGTTGATCAGTTTCAATAGATCAATAGATGTTTAAGATGGACACCATGTGAACAGTAAGAAATCTGAATGTGTGATGTACGTGCAGGATACCTTGTGAACGATATATGTTCTGAACGGTTACACGAGTGTGCAGATCGCCTAAGGACGAGATCTTAATGTGAGTGTAGGACACCTTTTGAACGATGTGTGTTCTGATTAAGTGTGAATACATAGATAGGTTGAGTACGTGATCATACGTGAGTACGTGATCCGATGATAGGTGACGAAATCTAATTAATGCACCGATTGCCTGATCATATGTGAAACGATGGAATGTGAATGTAAAGATCTCCTGATAATATGTGAAACGATGGAATGTGAATGTACAGATCTCCTGATAATATGTGAAACGATGGTATGTGAATGTACAGATCTCCTGATATGTGAAACGATGGTATGTGAATGTACAGATCTCCTGATAATATGTGAAACGATGGTATGTGAATGCACAGATCACCTGATAATATGTGAAACGATGGTATGTGAATGTACAGATCTCCTGATTAAAAGTGATCTGATTATATGTGAATGCATAGAACGACTGAGTACGTAATCCGATTACGAGGACGAGTTCGTGATTGTGTGATGCGGTTGAGTGTGTAGATAGGGGAGTGCAGCGGCAAGAACCATGGGTAAATAGATTTAGGAGGAATCATCAAAAGCTAGTGCTGAAAACCTCCAATTGTAATTCAATATATATATATTATGACTGTTTAGTTTAGATGTGCTTTGCTTTTTGTTGATACTGTGCAACGATTATTCCGTCATTCTAGGTCATCACTCTGCTTCTCATGTATTTGTGGCAGAGTCCAGGTTTTCACTGGAGTTTTCCTATCTAGAATGTTACCACATGCATCCACATCATTCAAGACCACACACAGCAAATAATATATCAATGGGCAGGTAATAGTCCGTGTTTATTTACATCACTAAAACCAACAAAACAGAACAATCAAAAACGATATTATTACAAATGAACATTCACAATATTATTAAAGGGAGTGCAATGAGATTACAAACAATACAAGAAATACATCTTATCTAAATAATCACATCTTTTAATTTTTCAGTATTATTAATAACTTCGCGGAATTGTAAGCATACGCTTTTGAATATTGCCTCGAACTACCCCAACCCAGTTCTAGCTGCATACTCCCATCCCCTTATCTGCACACTCAACAAACTCTCAAAAACTCGTCTTCACGATCGTAATCTGTGCGTTCACTGACACTCAGATCCCCTCAGGCGGGTGATCTTGACATTACACATTCAATCTATTCAACGCATACTCACATGTGATCACACACTCAATCGATATGCGTATACACACACTCCGGACAATATATCGTTCCCTATGTGTCCTTCGCACACCACACACATACCCAAATTTCTCCTAGTCACAGGGCGCCCAACACACCTTATAGAGCGACTGGCCAAGACAAAGGCGTATTCTGGTTCAGTCACTCTGCACTCCATTCTATCCCTCTAACATTCGTAAAACAGCCTATTAATAGCTCTTCTATACAGTCAGCCTTCTAAACAGATCCACAGCTAAATTATATCTTTCTCTCTCTTTCTCCATGGCCAGTTGCTTGAGTTAAACTTTGTCTAATATTATATAATCTCAAGCCTCTGTGGGATGTTTGACCCAGCCATCCTCTAGTTTGGATCTACCTCCATTTAGTTGTTATTGGTAAGAATCACTCTGAATTCCGGTCACTCAAAAGGTCGCAGCAAGACCTGCAGGCATCTGTCTGTCCCTAACCCCCAAACACCCAATTGGGAACACCAGAGTGGTCAGCTCGTAACTCCTACCTGTAATAGACACATTCAGTCCCTCAAACCCCCTCCCATTTTGTCAACTCAGTGTCGAGACGGTGAGTGACCTTGGCACACATTCAGGTACCTTTGTTCTCAGAGTCGCCGACCTAATCACACCAGCCATAAACGCTCATGTTGGAACTTACATATCATGCTCGCACTTCTCCGCCTCTATGAGCTCTGGGTCCTCACTCCGATACTCATTTATCATGCTCAAACTTCTCTGTCTCTATGAGCTCTGGGTCCTCACTCCGATACTCATTTATCATGCTCAAACTTCTCCGTCTCTATGAGCTCTGGGTCCTCACTCCGATACTCATTCATCATGCTCACATGTCAGCTATTCTCCATTACTAGCCGTCCACGTAACTGGACACTCGGCAAGTTTTGTTTGTTTGTGTGGGTGTCGGGATATTATAGATCCTTCTTCTGTAGACAGTTTGACCGCTTCACAATATGCTCGTATGGTGGCAGTGCTACAATGCTTGCCTCTGTCTTACATAGAGTGCTTCCGGAAACCAGCCTGGTCTCGACCGAGGTTCGACAACCGCAATATAAGTACAACTGCTCGCATTGTAATCGAGATTAGATGTAGGCGAACTTGTAGGCGAACTCATGTAGGCGAACTCATGTAGGCGAACTAATGTGGGCAAACTCATGGCTGGTCAAAATAAATGAGGAAAAAACAACATGTCCGATATTCTCGCTTTCAAACCAAACCCCAGAACACCAAAATAAGTCTTAACGGCAAATATCTGCGGCCAAACGACATCCCAAACTAACTGGGAGTCACATTTGATCGGCGCATGACATGGAAAAGTCAGATCGAGAGAAACCGAATGAGAGCTAGAGAAAGAATGGCAATCATGAAGAAACTTGCTGGCACAAGCTGGGGAGCAGACGAAAGTATACTAAAGAAACGGTACACTGGAAGAGTGAGACCAGTTCTCGAGTATGGCATTGTGGCATGGACAACAGCAGCAAAGGCGAACTTCGATAAAGTTAGCAAACGCCAAAACCAAGCCATGAGAGTTATAACAGGAGGCATGACGTCAGCGCCAATTGTAGAACTTGAAAAGATTACAAATCTGCAATCAATGACCGACAGAAGAGACTGCAGAGCCTAGCAGAGAAACTCAGAAGACTGACAGACCATCCAATGCATCAGAGACTAAATACATTTGGAAATGGAAACTAAAGCGGAGAAACTTTGCAGAAATAGCCAAAGCAAAGATGAGCGAAGACCCTATGGACACATTAACATCACAAAAGCCCATCCCTACTGTACGCAAACCTACCTGGAGGAAGCATATATTTCCGGAGGTGGTAGAAAATATACCAGGTATTGGAAACAAGAACAGCCAAACTGAAAAAGAAAGAAGAGACATAACCCTGAGGTACATAACGAAAAACTACCAAAGCATGGACTAGACCCATGCATACACCGACGGTTCTGTAACAAACACAACACAGAACGGAGGGGCAGCGGTATTCCTGAGCCTACCAAATGGTAGAAAAATAACACTGTCAGGGGCAACTGGAAAATACTCAAGCACTTTCAGAGCGGAGGCAGAGGCACTGAGGGCTGCAGCAGAAGAAATGGTGACAGGTAAAAGAAATGAAAGCCAGATAGTCCTGCTTACAGATGCCCTGGCCGTAGTCACAGCACTAAAAAGCCAGAAAAATACTGAACTCAATGATTAAAGAGCAGTACTCTGTCAACTATGCCAGCAGTCCGCACCAAAAAGAGTAGTGGTACAGTGGGTTCCATCCCACTGTAACATCCAAGGCAACGAGGAGGCAGACAGACTGGCAAAAGAAGGTGCAAGACTACCACAACCAGATCCTAGTGTGACATTCGAAGAGTCAAAAAGGCTTATTAGAGCTAGATACATGACCAAATGGGAAACAGAACATACTGGATACACAAGAAACGATGCCTATTACCAGTTGAACAGAAGAGAGCAGGTCGTGGTCTTATGACTTCGCACTGGCCACAATAGACTGAGGTACCACCTATTCAATAAATTGAAGATAGGTGGCACTGAGGAATGCCCGTGCGGTACTGGGAAAATGACCGCTGAACATTTGCTGCAAAACTGCCCGACATACGAGGATAGAGAAAGCAGATGTGGCCATCACCAGTGGCAACACTAGACAAGCTCTATGGCAGTGTGGACAGCCTCAGGATGGCCGCTGCTTTTTTTGAAAAAATACAGGTTGACGTCTGACAGCGTACGAAGAAGAAGAAGAAGAAGGAGAAGAAGAAGAAGGATGTAGGTATAGAAGGGGCACGACGACTACAGCAGTAATCGACCTTATATTAACCTCGACTACAGCAGTAATCGACCTTATATTAACCTCGACTACAGCAGTAATCGACCTTATATTAACCTCCACTACAGCAGTAATCGAAGCGGGAACAGAACAGCTAAAGTGACAACACGATCAGGCAGGAAGTCGGAAGCATTTGAAGATTCGAACAAACACTGTCTCTCACCTCCAGCCAGCTGATACTAGCCAGCTACAGATACCAAAGACGAGTAACAACCGGACCTTATCTAAACGGGACAGCACGAAGGCGAGCCACAATTCGTGCAGGAAGAACGATTCACGAAGGGCAGACATTGGGAACCCGTGTGGACTCAATTGAAATGAATCCAGATAAGCACACTTCCATCTTTGCTTTCCTTACTGATTAGTGAGCACTTGCCAAATTGAGATGCTTCCCCCGCCCTGAAGATGCCGCGTGCGTGTGTCCTATATTACCGCCTTCTAACTGGCACCTGCCACAGTAACGTGGTGTTTCCGGTCTGTCTCCAGTTACGACAGTTCCCTGTTGTTTAAAATTATCGATCTCAGAGAGAGAATTGACGAGGTTAGAGGCTGCTAGAGTTCGGACATCGTGAGGGAGAGACCACACTCAATCAATGGGCTCGACTTCGGAGCCTTTCAATTTCCCCAGACGTTTATTTAGCCATAAACACCTGTCTGCATGTCAATACCCAAGTCGTGTTGAGGAGGGACGAATAAAGTGGCTGATTAGTTATTTGTATGCTCTAGAAAAGGGACTTATCACCCAAATGGATTCTGGGACGTCAAGAATAGGTGGGTCAGTGTCACCTTCTGGGACATCAAGAATAGGTGATGCAATGTCCCTTTCTGGGACGTCAAGAATATGTGGTGCAGTGTCCCCTTCTGGGACGTCAAGAATAGGTGGTGCAGTGTCCCCTTCTGGGACGTCAAGAATAGGTGGTACAGTGTCAGTTTCTGGGACGTCAAGAATAGGTGGGTACAGTGTCAGTTTCTGGGACGTCAAGAATAGGTGGGTACAGTGTCAGTTTCTGGGACGTCAAGAATGGGTGGTACAGTGTCAGTTTCTGGGACGTCAAGAATGGGTGGTACAGTGTCAGTTTCTGGGACGTCAAGAATAGGTGGGTACAGTGTCAGTTTCTGGGACGTCAAGAATAGGTGGGTACAGTGTCAGTTTCTGGGACGTCAAGAATGGGTGGTACAGTGTCAGTTTCTGGGACGTCAAGAATGGGTGGTACAGTGTCAGTTTCTGGGACGTCAAGAATGGGTGGTACAGTGTCAGTTTCTGGGACGTCAAGAATAGGTGGGTACAGTGTCAGTTTCTGGGACGCCAAGAATAGGTGGGTCAGTGTCAGTTTCTGGGACGTCAAGAATAGGTGGGTCAGTGTCAGTTTCCAAGCATGTTATGAAAGATGATTGAAGAGGGTGGTAAGAGGGGGAGGATTATGTGTGACCTGCAAAGGTGACGCCCCTTCCCAGACATTCTCTCCGTCTAACTGTCGTTGTTTCGGAGATGCGACAGTCCACAGACGACAGCTCAAGAGGTTGTCTCGTCACTGGAAGACCTGGACTACGAAGATGGCACTCCACTATGTACACACTCACACGAAACTCACTCAAGTTAAACTGATTGACTGACTGATTGGCTGACTGGCTGGCTGAATGACTGAATATCTGCCTAACTGGCAGATTGACTGGCAGGATGACTGACTGACTGAATGCCTAAATGACTGGCGGAGTGACCGGCTGACTCTCTGGCTGGTTGACTGATTGATTGGCTGACTGACTGGCTTACTAAATGACTGACCGACTTATTAGGTGAATGACTGACTGGCTGGCTAAATGACTGGCTGGCTAAATGATTGGCTGACTGATTAGCTGACTCACCGCCTGGCCGAATGACTGGATGGCTGACTGATTGATTGATTGACTAGCTGACTGATTGTGTGTAGCCAACAAGGGACACTGAACAGTAATAAAAAGAAGACAAAAGTTCGGACACTCAGTAATGTGATGGCCGGGAAATCCATGAGCTGTCAATTATGTTTTTAAACTTCACAGTAAATAGCCTGAAAGTTTGAATGTCGGTTACAACGGTGAGATAATGTTTACTCGTTCCAGTTGGTGCTCACAATCCTCACCGACAGCTGCAACACGAGTTTAGGCTGGCAACTGTCTCCCTGACACATCAATTGTCGGCTGTTCTACATCATCATCTCGAGCCTGTTGCGTCCCACCTCGTGTAGGCTGTCAATTTTATGTCGATATACACTCTTGAGCAAAACGCCCCAAGTTCCGTGGTCCTTGAGTTATGATCTGGTCTGTTCGGACACCACACCTACACTTCAACCTCCTCCGTCTCCATGGGGGATGAAGAGTTCTGACATCCTCATCACGTCATGAATGATTGATTGCGCTAGCAATGGTCGTGTATAGTGACAGCACCGGGTTGGACAAAGTGAGTTCCAGTTTGACCCAGTGATGAGACACTGACATAAACCATTACTGAATGACCGTAGACCGAGAGAAGTGGAGGAAGTTCGTTGGTGTCATTAAGGACGCCAGCATGTGCGATGGTCACTGATCGCTTTGCTAATTACCGATGACAGATCTAAGAGGAGATTAGAAGGAGATAGAGGGGTGTTCATGGGACTGGTAACCTCATCATGTCAAACCATCGCTATTGGAACCATCTTTAATTTGGATACCTTTTCCCCGTACAGAGGTTGCTGTAGTGCCCAAGGAGGGTTGTGCGTGTGCCTGGAAATGTCTAAATATTGGTGCTACATTAACCGTATACGGGATTACCACAAAATCAAAGACAGGACAAGACAGGTCAAAACAAGACAGGCCAAGACAGGACAAGACAGGTCAAGACAAGATAGGTCAAGACACGACAGGTCAAGACGAGACAGGTCAAGACCGGACAAGGCAGGTCAAGACAAGACATGTCAAGACAGGACAAGACAGGTCAAGACAAGACAGGACGAGACAGGACAGGATGAGACAAGACAGGACGAGACAAGACAGGGCGAGACAAGACTGGACGAGACAAGACAGGACGAGACAGGACAGGGCGAGACAAGACTGGACGAGACAAGACAGAGCGAGACAAGACAGGGCGAAACATCGCGAGACAAGACAGAAAAGAAAAGCAGAGCAAGAGTATCAAACACAAGGTACAGTCTGTGGAAACAATATCAGACAAGGGACACAAGGTACAGTCTGTGGAAACAATATCAGACAAGGGACACAAGGTACAGTCTGTGGAAACAATATCAGACAAGGGACACAAGGTACAGTCTGTGGAAACAATATCAGACAAGGGACACAAGGTACAGTCTGTGGAAACAATATCAGACAAGGGACACAAGGTACAGTCTGTGGAAACAATATCAGACAAGGGACACAAGGTACAGTCTGTGGAAACAATATCAGACAAGGGACACAAGGTACAGTCTGTGGAAACAATATCAGACAAGGGACACAAGGTACAGTCTGTGGAAACAATATCAGACAAGGGACACAAGGTACAGTCTGTGGAAACAATATCAGACAAGGGACACAAGGTACAGTCTGTGGAAACAATATCAGACAAGGGACACAAGGTACAGTCTGTGGAAACAATATCAGACAAGGGACACAAGGTACAGTCTGTGGAAACAATATCAGACAAGGGACACAAGGTACAGTCTGTGGAAACAATATCAGACAAGGGACACAAGGTACAGTCTGTGGAAACAATATCAGACAAGGGACACAAGGTACAGTCTGTGGAAACAATATCAGACAAGGGACACAAGGTACAGTCTGTGGAAACAATATCAGACAAGGGACACAAGGTAAAGTCTGTGGAAACAATATCAGACAAGGGACACAAGGTACAGTCTGTGGAAACAATATCAGACAAGGGACACAAGGTACAGTCTGTGGAAACAATATCAGACAAGGGACACAAGGTACAGTCTGTGGAAACAATATCAGACAAGGGACACAAGGTACAGTCTGTGGAAACAATATCAGACAAGGGACACAAGGTACAGTCTGTGGAAACAATATCAGACAAGGGACACAAGGTACAGTCTGTGGAAACAATATCAGACAAGGGACACAAGGTACAGTCTGTGGAAACAATATCAGACAAGGGACACAAGGTACAGTCTGTGGAAACAATATCAGACAAGGGACACAAGGTACAGTCTGTGGAAACAATATCAGACAAGGGACACAAGGTACAGTCTGTGGAAACAATATCAGACAAGGGACACAAGGTACAGTCTGTGGAAACAATATCAGACAAGGGAAACAAGTTACAGTCTGTGGAAACAATATCAGACAAGGGACACAAGTTACAGTCTGTGGAAACAATATCAGACAAGGGACACAAGTTACAGTCTGTGGAAACAATATCAGACAAGGGACACAAGGTACAGTCTGTGGAAACAATATCAGACAAGGGACACAAGGTACAGTCTGTGGAAACAATATCAGACAAGGGACACAAGGTACAGTCTGTGGAAACAATATCAGACAAGGGACACAAGGTACAGTCTGTGGAAACAATATCAGACAAGGGACACAAGGTACAGTCTGTGGAAACAATATCAGACAAGGGACACAAGGTACAGTCTGTGGAAACAATATCAGACAAGGGACACAAGGTACAGTCTGTGGAAACAATATCAGACAAGGGACACAAGGTACAGTCTGTGGAAACAATATCAGACAAGGGACACAAGGTACAGTCTGTGGAAACAATATCAGACAAGGGACACAAGGTACAGTCTGTGGAAACAATATCAGACAAGGGACACAAGGTACAGTCTGTGGAAACAATATCAGACAAGGGACACAAGGTACAGTCTGTGGAAACAATATCAGACAAGGGACACAAGGTACAGTCTGTGGAAACAATATCAGACAAGGGACACAAGGTACAGTCTGTGGAAACAATATCAGACAAGGGACACAAGGTACAGTCTGTGGAAACAATATCAGACAAGGGACACAAGGTACAGTCTGTGGAAACAATATCAGACAAGGGACACAAGGTACAGTCTGTGGAAACAATATCAGACAAGGGACACAAGGTACAGTCTGTGGAAACAATATCAGACAAGGGACACAAGGTACAGTCTGTGGAAACAATATCAGACAAGGGACACAAGGTACAGTCTGTGGAAACAATATCAGACAAGGGACACAAGGTACAGTCTGTGGAAACAATATCAGACAAGGGACACAAGGTACAGTCTGTGGAAACAATATCAGACAAGGGACACAAGGTACAGTCTGTGGAAACAATATCAGACAAGGGACACAAGGTACAGTCTGTGGAAACAATATCAGACAAGGGACACAAGGTACAGTCTGTGGAAACAATATCAGACAAGGGACACAAGGTACAGTCTGTGGAAACAATATCAGACAAGGGACACAAGGTACAGTCTGTGGAAACAATATCAGACAAGGGACACAAGGTACAGTCTGTGGAAACAATATCAGACAAGGGACACAAGGTACAGTCTGTGGAAACAATATCAGACAAGGGACACAAGGTACAGTCTGTGGAAACAATATCCGACAAGGGACACAAGGTACAGTCTGTGGAAACAATATCCGACAAGGGACACAAGGTACAGTCTGTGGAAACAATATCCGACAAGGGACACAAGGTACAGTCTGTGGAAACAATATCAGACAAGGGACACAAGGTACAGTCTGTGGAAACAATATCAGACAAGGGACACAAGGTACAGTCTGTGGAAACAATATCAGACAAGGGACACAAGGTACAGTCTGTGGAAACAATATCAGACAAGGGACACAAGGTACAGTCTGTGGAAACAATATCAGACAAGGGACACAAGGTACAGTCTGTGGAAACAATATCAGACAAGGGACACAAGGTACAGTCTGTGGAAACAATATCAGACAAGGGACACAAGGTACAGTCTGTGGAAACAATATCAGACAAGGGACACAAGGTACAGTCTGTGGAAACAATATCAGACAAGGGACACAAGGTACAGTCTGTGGAAACAATATCAGACAAGGGACACAAGGTACAGTCTGTGGAAACAATATCAGACAAGGGACACAAGGTACAGTCTGTGGAAACAATATCAGACAAGGGACACAAGGTACAGTCTGTGGAAACAATATCAGACAAGGGACACAAGGTACAGTCTGTGGAAACAATATCAGACAAGGGACACAAGGTACAGTCTGTGGAAACAATATCAGACAAGGGACACA
>JAVGWX010000194.1:0-94392 GCA_036924085.1 Ariolimax columbianus
CTCTGCCTCTGGGACTCTGCCTCTGGGACTCTGCCTCTGGGACTCTACCTCTGGGACTCTTCCTCTGGGGCTCTGCCTCTGGGACTCTGCCTCTGGGACTCTGCCTCAGGGACTCTGCCTCTGGGACTCTGCCTCTGGGACTCTGCCTCTGGGACTCTGCCTCTGGGACTCTGCCTCTGAAACTCTGCCTCTGGGACTCTGCCTCTGGGACTCTGCCTCTGGGACTCTGCCTCTGGGACTCTGCCTCTGGGACTCTGCCTCTTGGACTCTGCCTCTGGGACTCTGCCTCTGGGACTCTGCCTCTGGGACTGGGACTCTGCCTCTGGGACTCTGCCTCTGGGACTCTGCCTCTGGGACTCTGCCTCTGGGACTCTACCTCTGGGACTCTGCCTCTGGCTCTGCCTCTGGGACTCTGCCTCTGAGACTCTGCCTCTGAGACTCTGCCTCTGAAACTCTGCCTCTGGGACTCTGCCTCTGGGACTCTGCCTCTGAAACTCTGCCTCTGGGACTCTGCCTCTGGGACTCTGCCTCTGGGACTCTGCCTCTGGGACTCTGCCTCTGGCTCTGCCTCTGGGACTGCCTCTGGGACTCTGCCTCTGGGACTCTGCCTCTGGGACTCTGCCTCTGGGACTCTGCCTCTGGGACTCTGCCTCTGGGACTGCCTCTGGGACTCTGCCTCTGGGACTCTGCCTCTGGGACTCTGGGACTCTGCCTCTGGGACTCTGCCTCTGGGACTCTGCCTCTGGGACTCTGCCTCTGGGACTCTACCTCTGGGACTCTTCCTCTGGGGCTCTGCCTCTGGGGCTCTGCCTCTGGGACTCTGCCTCTGGGACTCTGCCTCTGGGACTCTGCCTCTCGGACTCTGCCTCTGGGACTCTGCCTCTGGGACTCTGCCTCTGGGACTCTGCCTCTGGGACTCTGCCTCTGGGACTCTGCCTCTGGGACTCTGCCTCTGGGACTCTGCCTCTGGGACTCTGCCTCTGGGACTCTGCCTCTGGGACTCTGCCTCTGGGACTCTGCCTCTGGGACTCTGCCTCTGGGACTCTGCCTCTGGGACTCTGCTTCTGGCTCTGCCTCTGGGACTCTGCCTCTGGGACTCTGCCTCTGGGACTCTCTCTGGGACTCTGCCTCTGGGACTCTGCCTATGGGACTCTGCCTCTGGGACTCTGCCTCTGGGACTCTCTCTGGGACTCTGCCTCTGGGACTCTGCCTCTGGGACTCTGCCTCTGGGACTCTGCCTCTGGGACTCTGCCTCTGGGACTCTGCCTCTGGGACTCTGCCTCTGGGACTCTGCCTGGGACTCTGCCTCTGGGACTCTGCCTCTGGGACTCTGCCTCTGGGACTCTGGGACTCTGCCTCTGGGACTCTGCCTCTGGGACTCTGCCTCTGGGACTCTGCCTCTGGGACTCTGCCTCTGAAACTCTGCCTCTGGGACTCTGCCTCTGGGACTCTGCCTCTGGGACTCTGCCTCTGGGACTCTGCCTCTGGGACTGGGACTCTGCCTCTGGGACTCTGCCTCTGGGACTCTGCCTCTGGGACTCTGCCTCTGGGACTCTGCCTCTGGGACTCTGCCTCTGGGACTCTGCCTCTGGGACTCTGCCTCTGGCTCTGCCTCTGGGACTCTGCCTCTGGGACTCTGCCTCTGAGACTCTGCCTCTGGGACTCTGCCTCTGGGACTCTGGGACTCTGCCTCTGGGACTCTGCCTCTGGGACTCTGCCTCTGGGACTCTGCTTCTGGGACTCTGCCTCTGGGACTCTGCCTCTGGGACTGCCTCTGGGACTCTGCCTCTGGGACTCTGCCTCTGGGACTCTTGCCTCTGGGACTCTGCCTCTGAAACTCTGCCTCTGGGACTCTGCCTCTGGGACTCTGCCTCTGGGACTCTGCCTCTGGGACTCTGCCTCTGGGACTCTGCCTCTGGGACTGGGACTCTGCCTCTGGGACTCTGCCTCTGGGACTCTGCCTCTGGCACTCTGCCTCTGGGACTCTGCCTCTGGGACTCTGCCTCTGGCTCTGCCTCTGGGACTCTGCCTCTGGGACTCTGCCTCTGGGACTCTGCCTCTGGGACTCTGCCTCTGGGACTCTGCCTCTGGGACTCTGCCTCTGGGACTCTACCTCTGGGACTCTTCCTCTGGGGCTCTGCCTCTGGGACTCTGCCTCTGGGACTCTGCCTCAGGGACTCTGCCTCTGGGACTCTGCCTCTGGGACTCTGCCTCTGGGACTCTGCCTCTGGGACTCTGCCTCTGAAACTCTGCCTCTGGGACTCTGCCTCTGGGACTCTGCCTCTGGGACTCTGCCTCTGGGACTCTGCCTCTTGGACTCTGCCTCTGGGACTCTGCCTCTGGGACTCTGCCTCTGGGACTGGGACTCTGCCTCTGGGACTCTGCCTCTGGGACTCTGCCTCTGGGACTCTGCCTCTGGGACTCTACCTCTGGGACTCTGCCTCTGGCTCTGCCTCTGGGACTCTGCCTCTGAGACTCTGCCTCTGAAACTCTGCCTCTGGGACTCTGCCTCTGGGACTCTGCCTCTGAAACTCTGCCTCTGGGACTCTGCCTCTGGGACTCTGCCTCTGGGACTCTGCCTCTGGGACTCTGCCTCTGGCTCTGCCTCTGGGACTGCCTCTGGGACTCTGCCTCTGGGACTCTGCCTCTGGGACTCTGCCTCTGGGACTCTGCCTCTGGGACTCTGCCTCTGGGACTGCCTCTGGGACTCTGCCTCTGGGACTCTGCCTCTGGGACTCTGGGACTCTGCCTCTGGGACTCTGCCTCTGGGACTCTGCCTCTGGGACTCTGCCTCTGGGACTCTACCTCTGGGACTCTTCCTCTGGGGCTCTGCCTCTGGGGCTCTGCCTCTGGGACTCTGCCTCTGGGACTCTGCCTCTGGGACTCTGCCTCTCGGACTCTGCCTCTGGGACTCTGCCTCTGGGACTCTGCCTCTGGGACTCTGCCTCTGGGACTCTGCCTCTGGGACTCTGCCTCTGGGACTCTGCCTCTGGGACTCTGCCTCTGGGACTCTGCCTCTGGGACTCTGCCTCTGGGACTCTGCCTCTGGGACTCTGCCTCTGGGACTCTGCCTCTGGGACTCTGCCTCTGGGACTCTGCTTCTGGCTCTGCCTCTGGGACTCTGCCTCTGGGACTCTGCCTCTGGGACTCTCTCTGGGACTCTGCCTCTGGGACTCTGCCTATGGGACTCTGCCTCTGGGACTCTGCCTCTAGGACTCTCTCTGGGACTCTGCCTCTGGGACTCTGCCTCTGGGACTCTGCCTCTGGGACTCTGCCTCTGGGACTCTGCCTCTGGGACTCTGCCTCTGGGACTCTGCCTCTGGGACTCTGCCTCTGGGACTCTGCCTGGGACTTTGCCTCTGGGACTCTGCCTCTGGGACTCTGCCTCTGGGACTCTGGGACTCTGCCTCTGGGACTCTGCCTCTGGGACTCTGCCTCTGGGACTCTGCCTCTGGGACTCTGCCTCTGAAACTCTGCCTCTGGGACTCTGCCTCTGGGACTCTGCCTCTGGGACTCTGCCTCTGGGACTCTGCCTCTGGGACTGGGACTCTGCCTCTGGGACTGGGACTCTGCCTCTGGGACTCTGCCTCTGGGACTCTGCCTCTGGGACTCTGCCTCTGGGACTCTGCCTCTGGGACTCTGCCTCTGGGACTCTGCCTCTGGCTCTGCCTCTGGGACTCTGCCTCTGGGACTCTGCCTCTGAGACTCTGCCTCTGGGACTCTGCCTCTGGGACTCTGGGACTCTGCCTCTGGGACTCTGCCTCTGGGACTCTGCCTCTGGGACTCTACCTCTGGGACTCTTCCTCTGGGACTCTTCCTCTGGGGCTCTGCCTCTGGGACTCTGCCTCTGGGACTCTGCCTCTGGGACTCTGCCTCTGGGACTCTGCCTCTGGGACTCTGCCTCTGGGACTCTGCCTCTGAAACTCTGCCTCTGGGACTCTGCCTCTGGGACTCTGCCTCTGGGACTCTGCCTCTGGGACTCTGCCTCTGGGACTCTGCCTCTGGGACTCTGCCTCTTGGACTCTGCCTCTGGGACTCTGCCTCTGGGACTCTGCCTCTGGGACTGGGACTCTGCCTCTGGGACTCTGCCTCTGGGACTCTGCCTCTGGGACTCTGCCTCTGGGACTCTACCTCTGGGACTCTGCCTCTGGCTCTGCCTCTGGGACTCTGCCTCTGGGACTCTGCCTCTGAAACTCTGCCTATGGGACTCTGCCTCTGGGACTCTGCCTCTGGGACTCTGCCTCTGGGACTCTGCCTCTGGGACTCTGCCTCTGGGACTCTGCCTCTGGGACTCTGCCTCTGGCTCT
Organism: Ariolimax columbianus; assembly: GCA_036924085.1. Lineage (NCBI taxonomy): Eukaryota > Metazoa > Mollusca > Gastropoda > Stylommatophora > Arionidae > Ariolimax > Ariolimax columbianus. The sequence goes on from JAVGWX010000194.1 coordinate 4,308, forward strand.
GCCTCTGGGACTGCCTCTGGGACTCTGCCTCTGGGACTCTGCTTCTGGGACTCTGCCTCTGGGACTCTGCCTCTGGGACTCTGCCTCTGGGACTCTTGCCTCTGGGACTCTTGCCTCTGGGACTCTGCCTCTGGGACTCTGCCTCTGGGACTCTGCCTCTGGGACTCTGCCTCTGGGACTCTGCCTCTGGGACTCTGCCTCTGGGACTCTGCCTCTCGGACTCTGCCTCTGGGACTCTGCCTCTGGGACTCTGCCTCTGGGACTCTGCCTCTGGGACTCTGCCTCTGGGACTCTGCCTCTGGGACTCTGCCTCTGGGACTCTGCCTCTGGGACTCTGCTTCTGGCTCTGCCTCTGGGACTCTGCCTCTGGGACTCTGCCTCTGGGACTCTCTCTGGGACTCTGCCTCTGGGACTCTGCCTATGGGACTCTGCCTCTGGGACTCTGCCTCTGGGACTCTCTCTGGGACTCTGCCTCTGGGACTCTGCCTCTGGGACTCTGCCTCTGGGACTCTGCCTCTGGGACTCTGCCTCTGGGACTCTGCCTCTGGGACTCTGCCTCTGGGACTCTGCCTCTGATATCTGCCTCTGGGACTCTGCCTCTGGGACTCTGCCTCTGGGACTCTGCCTCTGGGACTCTGCTTCTGGGACTCTGGGACTCTGCCTCTGGGACTCTGCTTCTGGGACTCTGCCTCTGGGACTCTGCCTCTGGGACTCTGCCTCTGGGACTCTGCCTCTGGGACTCTGCCTCTGGGACTCTGCCTCTGGGACTCTGCCTCTGGGACTCTGCCTCTGGAACTATGCCTCTGGGACTGCCTCTGGGACTCTGCCTCTGGGGGATTGCATCTGAGACTCTGCCTCTGGGCCTCTGGGACTCTGCCTCTGGGACTCTGCCTCTGGGACTCTGCCTCTGGGACTCTGCCTCTGGGACTCTGCCTCTCGGACTCTGCCTCTGGGACTCTGCCTCTGGGACTCTGCCTCTGGGACTCTGCCTCTGGCTCTGCCTCTGGGACTCTGCCTCTGGGACTCTGCCTCTGGGACTCTGCTTCTGGGACTCTGGGACTGCCTCTGGGACTCTGCTTCTGGGACTCTGCCTCTGGGACTCTGCCTCTGGGACTCTGCCTCTGGGACTCTGCCTCTGGGACTCTGCCTCTGGGACTCTGCCTCTGGGACTCTGCCTCTGGGACTCTGCCTCTGGGACTCAGCTTCTGGGACTCTGGGACTCTGCCTCTGGGACTCTGCCTCTGGGACTGCCTCTGGGACTCTGCCTCTGGGACTCTGCCTCTGGGACTCTGCCTCTGGGACTCTTGCCTCTGGGACTCTGCCTCTGGGACTCTGCCTCTGGGACTCTGCCTCTGATACTCTGCCTCTGGGACTCTGCCTCTGGGACTCTGCCTCTGGGACTCTGCCTCGTGGACTCTGCCTCTGGGACTCTGCCTCTGGGACTCTGCCTCTGGGACTCTGCCTCTGGGACTCTGCCTCTGGGACTCTGCTTCTGGGACTCTGGGACTCTGCCTCTGGGACTCTGCCTCTGGGACTCTGCCTCTGGGACTCTGCCTCTGGGACTCTGCCTCTGATACTCTGCCTCTGGGACTCTGCCTCTGGGACTCTGCCTCTGGAACTATGCCTCTGGGACTGCCTCTGGGACTCTGCCTCTGGGGGATTGCCTCTGAGACTCTGCCTCTGGGCCTCTGGGACTCTGCCTCTGGGACTCTGCCTCTGGGACTCTGCCTCTGGGACTCTGCCTCTGGGACTCTGCCTCTCAGACTCTGCCTCTGGGACTCTGCCTCTGGGACTCTGCCTCTGGGACTCTGCCTCTGGGACTCTGCCTCTGGGACTCTGCCTCTGGGACTCTGCCTCTGGGACTCTGCCTCTGGGACTCTGCCTCTGGGATTCTGCCTCTGGCTCTGCCTCTGGGAATCTGCCTCTGGGACTCTGCCTCTGGGACTCTGCTTCTGGGACTCTGGGACTCTGCCTCTGGGACTCTGCTTCTGGGACTCTGCCTCTGGGACTCTGCCTCTGGGACTCTGCCTCTGGGACTCTGCCTCTGGGACTCTGCCTCTGGGACTCTGCCTCTGGGACTCTGCCTCTGGGACTCTGCCTCTGGGACTCTGCCTCTGGGACTCTGCCTCTGGGACTCTGCTTCTGGGACTCTGGGACTCTGCTTCTGGGACTCTGCCTCTGGGACTCTGCCTCTGGGACTGCCTCTGGGACTCTGCCTCTGGGACTCTGCCTCTGGGACTCTGCCTCTGGGACTCTTGCCTCTGGGACTCTGCCTCTGGGACTCTGCCTCTGAAACTCTGCCTCTGGGACTCTGCCTCTGGGACTCTGCCTCTGGCTCTGCCTCTGGGACTCTGCCTATGAGACTCTGCCTCTGAAACTCTGCCTCTGGGACTCTGCCTCTGGGACTCTGCCTCTGAAACTCTGCCTCTGGGACTCTGCCTCTGGCACTCTGCCTCTGGGACTCTGCCTCTGGGACTCTGCCTCTGGGACTCTGCCTCTGGCTCTGCCTCTGGGACTCTGCCTCTGGGACTCTGCCTCTGGGACTCTGCCTCTGGGACTCTGGGACTCTGCCTCTGGGACTCTGCCTCTGGGACTCTGCCTCTGGGACTCTACCTCTGGGACTCTTCCTCTGGGGCTCTGCCTCTGGGACTCTGCCTCTGGGACTCTGCCTCAGGGACTCTGCCTCTGGGACTCTGCCTCTGGGACTCTGCCTCTGGGACTCTGCCTCTGAAACTCTGCCTCTGGGACTCTGCCTCTGGGACTCTGCCTCTGGGACTCTGCCTCTGGGACTCTGCCTCTGGGACTCTGCCTCTGGGACTCTGCCTCTGGGACTCTGCCTCTGGGACTGGCTCTGCCTCTGGGACTCTGCCTCTGGGACTCTGCCTCTGGGACTCTACCTCTGGGACTCTGCCTCTGGCTCTGCCTCTGGGACTCTGCCTCTGAGACTCTGCCTCTGAAACTCTGCCTCTGGGACTCTGCCTCTGGGACTCTGCCTCTGAAACTCTGCCTCTGGGACTCTGCCTCTGGGACTCTGCCTCTGGGACTCTGCCTCTGGGACTCTGCCTCTGGCTCTGCCTCTGGGACTGCCTCTGGGACTCTGCCTCTGGGACTCTGCTTCTGGGACTCTGGGACTCTGCCTCTGGGACTCTGCTTCTGGGACTCTGCCTCTGAAACTCTGCCTCTGGGACTCTGCCTCTGGGACTCTGCCTCTGGGACTCTGCCTCTGGGACTCTGCCTCTGGGACTCTGCCTCTTGGACTCTGCCTCTGGGACTCTGCCTCTGGGACTCTGCCTCTGGGACTGGGACTCTGCCTCTGGGACTCTGCCTCTGATACTCTGCCTCTGGGACTCTGCCTCTGGGACTCTACCTCTGGGACTCTGCCTCTGGGACTCTGCCTCTGGGACTCTGCCTCTGGGACTCTGCCTCTGGGACTCTGCCTATGGGACTCTGCCTCTGGGACTCTGCCTCTGGGACTCTGCCTCTGGGACTCTGCCTCTGGGACTCTGCCTCTGGGACTCTGCCTCTGGGACTCTGCCTCTGGGACTCTGCCTGGGACTTTGCCTCTGGGACTCTGCCTCTGGGACTCTGCCTCTGGGACTCTGGGACTCTGCCTCTGGGACTCTGCCTCTGGGACTCTGCCTCTGGGACTCTGCCTCTGGGACTCTGCCTCTGAAACTCTGCCTCTGGGACTCTGCCTCTGGGACTCTGCCTCTGGGACTCTGCCTCTGGGACTCTGCCTCTGGGACTGGGACTCTGCCTCTGGGACTCTGCCTCTGGGACTCTGCCTCTGGGACTCTGCCTCTGGGACTCTGCCTCTGGGACTCTGCCTCTGGGACTCTGCCTCTGGGACTCTGCCTCTGGCTCTGCCTCTGGGACTCTGCCTCTGGGACTCTGCCTCTGAGACTCTGCCTCTGGGACTCTGCCTCTGGGACTCTGGGACTCTGCCTCTGGGACTCTGCCTCTGGGACTCTGCCTCTGGGACTCTACCTCTGGGACTCTTCCTCTGGGACTCTTCCTCTGGGGCTCTGCCTCTGGGACTCTGCCTCTGGGACTCTGCCTCTGGGACTCTGCCTCTGGGACTCTGCCTCTGGGACTCTGCCTCTGGGACTCTGCCTCTGAAACTCTGCCTCTGGGACTCTGCCTCTGGGACTCTGCCTCTGGGACTCTGCCTCTGGGACTCTGCCTCTGGGACTCTGCCTCTGGGACTCTGCCTCTTGGACTCTGCCTCTGGGACTCTGCCTCTGGGACTCTGCCTCTGGGACTGGGACTCTGCCTCTGGGACTCTGCCTCTGGGACTCTGCCTCTGGGACTCTGCCTCTGGGACTCTACCTCTGGGACTCTGCCTCTGGCTCTGCCTCTGGGACTCTGCCTCTGGGACTCTGCCTCTGAAACTCTGCCTATGGGACTCTGCCTCTGGGACTCTGCCTCTGGGACTCTGCCTCTGGGACTCTGCCTCTGGGACTCTGCCTCTGGGACTCTGCCTCTGGGACTCTGCCTCTGGGACTCTGTCTCTGGGACTCTGCCTCTGGGACTCTGCCTCTGGGACTCTGCCTCTGGGACTCTGCCTCTGGGACTCTCTCTGGGACTCTGCCTCTGGGACTCTGCCTCTGGGACTCTGCCTCTGGGACTCTGCCTCTGGGACTCTGCCTCTGGGACTCTGCCTCTGGGACTCTGCCTCTGGGACTCTGCCTCTGATATCTGCCTCTGGGACTCTGCCTCTGGGACTCTGCCTCTGGGACTCTGCCTCTGGGACTCTGCCTCTGGGACTCTGCTTCTGGGACTCTGGGACTCTGCCTCTGGGACTCTGCCTCTGGGACTCTGCCTCTGGGACTCTGCCTCTGGGACTCTGCCTCTGGGACTCTGCCTCTGGGACTCTGCCTCTGGGACTCTGCCTCTGGAACTATGCCTCTGGGACTGCCTCTGGGACTCTGCCTTTGGGGGATTGCCTCTGAGACTCTGCCTCTGGGCCTCTGGGACTCTGCCTCTGGGACTCTGCCTCTGGGACTCTGCCTCTGGGACTCTGCCTCTTGGACTCTGCCTCTGGGACTCTCTCAGGGACTCTGCCTCTGCGACTCTGCCTCTGGGACTCTGCCTCTGGGACTCTGCCTCTGGGACTCTGCCTCTGGGACTCTGCCTCTGGGACTCTGCCTCTGGGACTCTGCCTCTGGGACTCTGCCTCTGGGACTCTGCCTCTGGGACTCTGCCTCTGGAACTATGCATCTGGGACTCTGCCTCTGGGGGATTGCCTCTGAGACTCTGCCTCTGGGACTCTGCCTCTGGGACTCTGCCTCTGGGACTCTGGGACTGCCTCTGGGACTCTGCCTCTGGGACTCTGCCTCTCGGACTCTGCCTCTGGGACTCTGCCTCTGGGACTCTGCCTCTGGGACTCTGCCTCTGGGACTCTGCCTCTTGGACTCTGCCTCTGAAACTCTGCCTATGGGACTCTGCCTCTTGGACTCTGCCTCTGGGACTCTGCCTCTGGGACTCTGCCTCTGGGACTCTGCCTCTGGGACTCTGCCTCTGGGACTCTGCCTCTGGGACTCTGCCTCTGACATCTGCCTCTGGGACTCTGCCTCTGGGACTCTGCCTCTGGGACTCTGCCTCTGGGACTGCCTCTTGGAATCTGCCTCTGTGACTCTGCCTCTGGGACTCTGCCTCTGGGGGATTGCCTCTGGGACTCTGCCTCTTGGACTCTGTCTCTGGGACTCTCTCAGGGACTCTGCCTCTGGGACTCTGCCTCTGGGACTCTGCCTCTGGGACTGCCTCTGGGACTCTGCCTCTGGGACTCTGCCTGTGGGACTCTGCCTCTGGGACTCTGCCTCTGGGACTCTGCCTCTGGAACTATGCCTCTGGGACTCTGCCTCTGGGGGATTGCCTCTGAGACTCTGCCTCTGGGACTCTGCCTCTGGGACTCTGCCTCTAGGACTCTGCCTCTGGGACTGCCTCTGGGACTCTGCCTCTGGGACTCTGCCTCTCGGACTCTGCCTCTGGGACTCTGCCTCTGGGACTCTGCTTCTGGGACTCTGCCTGGGACTCTGCCTCTGGGACTGCCTCTGAAACTCTGCCTCTGAGACTCTGCCTCTGGGACTCTGCCTCTGGGACTCTGCCTCTGGGACTCTGCCTCTGGGACTGCCTCTGGGACTCTGCCTCTGGGACTCTGCCTCTCGGACTCTGCCTCTGGGACTCTGCCTCTGGGACTCTGCCTCTGGGACTCTGCCTCTGGGACTCTGCCTCTGGGACTCTGCCTCTGACATCTGCCTCTGGGACTCTGCCTCTGGGACTCTGCCTCTGGGACTCTGCCTCTGGGACTCTGCCTCTTTGACTCTGCCTCTGGGACTCTGCCTCTGGGACTCTGCCTCTGGGACTCTGCCTCTGGGACTCTGCCTCTTGGACTCTGCCTCTGGGACTCTCTCAGGGACTCTGCCTCTGGGACTCTGCCTCTGGGACTCTGCCTCTGGGACTCTGCCTCTGGGACTCTGCCTCTGGGACTCTGCCTCTGGCTCTGCCTCTGGGACTCTGCCTCTGGGACTCTGCCTCTGGGACTCTGCTTCTGGGACTCTGGGACTCTGCCTCTGGGACTCTGCTTCTGGGACTCTGCCTCTGGGACTCTGCCTCTGGGACTCTGCCTCTGGGACTCTGCCTCTGGGACTCTGCCTCTGGGACTCTGCCTCTGGGACTCTTGCCTCTGGGACTCTGCCTCTGGGACTCTGCCTCTGGGACTCTGCCTCTGGCTCTGCCTCTGGGACTCTGCCTCTGGGACTCTGCCTCTGGGACTCTGGGACTCTGCCTCTGGGACTCTGCCTCTGGGACTCTGCCTCTGCTACTCTACCTCTGCGACTCTTCCTCTGGGGCTCTGCCTCTGGGACTCTGCCTCTGGGACTCTGCCTCTGGGACTCTGGGACTCTGCCTCTGGGACTCTGCCTCTGGGACTCTGCCTCTGGTACTCTGCCTCTGGGACTCTGCCTCTGGGACTCTGCCTCTGGGGGATTGCCTCTGGGACTCTGCCTCTGGGACTCTGCCTCTGGGACTCTGCCTCTGGGACTCTGCCTCTGGAACTATGCCTCTGGGACTGCCTCTGGGACTCTGCCTCTGGGGGATTGCCTCTGAGACTCTGCCTCTGGGACTCTGCCTCTGGGACTCTGCCTCTGGGACTCTGCCTCTGGGACTCTGCCTCTGGGACTCTGCCTCTGGGACTCTGCCTCTCGGACTCTGCCTCTGGGACTCTGCCTCTGGGACTCTGCCTCTGGGACTCTGCCTCTGGGACTCTGCCTCTGGGACTCTGCCTCTGAAACTCTGCCTATGGGACTCTGCCTCTGGGACTCTGCCTCTGGGACTCTGCCTCTGGGACTCTGCCTCTGGCTCTGCCTCTGGGACTCTGCCTCTGGGACTCTGCCTCTGGGACTCTGCTTCTGGGACTCTGCCTCTGGGACTCTGCCTCTGGGACTCTGCCTCTGGGACTCTGCCTCTGGGACTCTGCCTCTGGCTCTGCCTCTGGGACTCTGCCTCTGGGACTCTGCCTCTGGGACTCTGCCTCTGGGACTCTGCCTCTGGGACTCTGCTTCTGGGACTCTGCCTCTGGGACTCTGCCTCTGGGACTCTGCCTCTGGGACTCTGCCTCTGGGACTCTGCTTCTGGGACTGGGACTCTGCCTCTGGGACTCTGCCTCTGGGACTGCCTCTGGCTCTGCCTCTGGGACTCTGCCTCTGGGACTCTGCCTCTGGGACTCTGCCTCTGGAACTATGCATCTGGGACTCTTCCTCTGGGACTCTGCCTCTGGGACTCTGCCTCTGGGACTCTGCCTCTGGGACTCTGCCTCTGGGACTCTGCCTCTGGGACTCTGCCTCTGGGACTCTGCCTATGGGACTCTGCCTCTGGGACTCTGCCTCTGGCTCTGCCTCTGGGACTCTGCCTCTGGGACTCTGCCTCTGGGACTCTGCTTCTGGGACTGGGACTCTGCCTCTGGGACTCTGCTTCTGGGACTCTGCCTCTGGGACTCTGCCTCTGGGACTCTGCCTCTGGGACTCTTTCTCTGGGACTCTGCCTCTGGGACTCTGCCTCTGGGACTCTTGCCTCTGGGACTCTTGCCTCTGGGACTCTGCCTCTAGGACTGCCTCTGGGACTCTGCCTCTGGGACTCTGCCTCTGGGACTCTGCCTCTGGGACTCTGCCTCTGGGACTGCCTCTTGGAATCTGCCTCTGTGACTCTGCCTCTGGGGGATTGCCTCTGGGACTCTGCCTCTTGGACTCTGTCTCTGGGACTCTGTCTCTGGGACTCTCTCAGGGACTCTGCCTCTGGGACTCTGCCTCTGGGACTCTGCCTCTGGGACTCTGCCTCTGGGACTCTGCCTCTGGGACTCTGCCTCTGGGACTCTGCCTCTGGGACTCTGCCTCTGGGACTCTGCCTCTGGAACTATGCCTCTGGGACTCTGCCTCTGGGGGATTGCCTCTGAGACTCTGCCTCTGGGACTCTGCCTCTGGGACTCTGCCTCTAGGACTCTGCCTCTGGGACTGCCTCTGGGACTCTGCCTCTGGGACTCTGCCTCTGGGACTCTGCCTCTCGGACTCTGCCTCTGGGACTCTGCCTCTGGGACTCTGCCTCTGAGACTCTGCCTGGGACTCTGCCTCTGGGACTGCCTCTGAAACTCTGCCTCTGAGACTCTGCCTCTGGGACTCTGCCTCTGGGACTCTGCCTCTGGGACTCTGCCTCTCGGACTCTGCCTCTGGGACTCTGCCTCTGGGACTCTGCCTCTGGGACTCTGCCTCTGGGACTCTGCCTCTGGGACTCTGCCTCTGACATCTGCCTCTGGGACTCTGCCTCTGGGACTCTGCCTCTGACATCTGCCTCTGGGACTCTGCCTCTGGGACTCTGCCTCTGGGACTCTGCCTCTGGGACTCTGCCTCTTTGACTCTGCCTCTGGGACTCTGCCTCTGGGACTCTGCCTCTGGGACTCTGCCTCTGGGAATCTCTCAGGGACTCTGCCTCTGGGACTCTGCCTCTGGGACTCTGCCTCTGGGACTCTGCCTCTGGGACTCTGCCTCTGGGACTCTGCCTCTGGCTCTGCCTCTGGGACTCTGCCTCTGGGACTCTGCCTCTGGGACTCTGCTTCTGGGACTCTGGGACTCTGCCTCTGGGACTCTGCTTCTGGGACTCTGCCTCTGGGACTCTGCCTCTGGGACTCTGCCTCTGGGACTCTGCCTCTGGGACTCTGCCTCTGGGACTCTGCCTCTGGGACTCTTGCCTCTGGGACTCTTGCCTCTGGGACTCTGCCTCTGGGACTCTGCCTCTGGCTCTGCCTCTGGGACTCTGCCTCTGGGACTCTGCCTCTGGGACTCTGGGACTCTGCCTCTGGGACTCTGCCTCTGGGACTCTGCCTCTGGGACTCTACCTCTGCGACTCTTCCTCTGGGGCTCTGCCTCTGGGACTCTGCCTCTGGGACTCTGCCTCTGGGACTCTGGGACTCTGCCTCTGGGACTCTGCCTCTGGGACTCTGCCTCTGGTACTCTGCCTCTGGGACTCTGCCTCTGGGACTCTGCCTCTGGGGGATTGCCTCTGGGACTCTGCCTCTGGGACTCTGCCTCTGGGACTCTGCCTCTGGAACTATGCCTCTGGGACTGCCTCTGGGACTCTGCCTCTGGGGGATTGCCTCTGAGACTCTGCCTCTGGGACTCTGCCTCTGGGACTCTGCCTCTGGGACTCTGCCTCTGGGACTCTGCCTCTGGGACTCTGCCTCTGGGACTCTGCCTCTCGGACTCTGCCTCTGGGACTCTGCCTCTGGGACTCTGCCTCTGGGACTCTGCCTCTGGGACTCTGCCTCTGGGACTCTGCCTCTGAAACTCTGCCTATGGGACTCTGCCTATGGGACTCTGCCTCTGGGACTCTGCCTCTGGGACTCTGCCTCTGGCTCTGCCTCTGGGACTCTGCCTCTGGGACTCTGCCTCTGGGACTCTGCTTCTGGGACTCTGCCTCTGGGACTCTGCCTCTGGGACTCTGCCTCTGGGACTCTGCCTCTGGGACTCTGCCTCTGGCTCTGCCTCTGGGACTCTGCCTCTGGGACTCTGCCTCTGGGACTCTGCCTCTGGGACTCTGCCTCTGGGACTCTGCTTCTGGGACTCTGCCTCTGGGACTCTGCCTCTGGGACTCTGCCTCTGGGACTCTGCCTCTGGGACTCTGCTTCTGGGACTCTGGGACTCTGCCTCTGGGACTCTGCCTCTGGGACTGCCTCTGGCTCTGCCTCTGGGACTCTGCCTCTGGGACTCTGCCTCTGGGACTCTGCCTCTGGAACTATGCATCTGGGACTCTGCCTCTGGGACTCTGCCTCTGGGACTCTGCCTCTGGGACTCTGCCTCTGGGACTCTGCCTCTGGGACTCTGCCTCTGGGACTCTGCCTCTGGGACTCTGCCTCTGAAACTCTGCCTATGGGACTCTGCCTCTGGGACTCTGCCTCTGGCTCTGCCTCTGGGACTCTGCCTCTGGGACTCTGCCTCTGGGACTCTGCTTCTGGGACTGGGACTCTGCCTCTGGGACTCTGCTTCTGGGACTCTGCCTCTGGGACTCTGCCTCTGGGACTCTGCCTCTGGGACTCTTTCTCTGGGACTCTGCCTCTGGGACTCTGCCTCTGGGACTCTTGCCTCTGGGACTCTTGCCTCTGGGACTCTGCCTCTGGGACTGCCTCTGGGACTCTGCCTCTGGGACTCTGCCTCTGGGACTCTGCCTCTGGGACTCTGCCTCTGGGACTCTGCCTCTGGGACTCTGCCTCTGGCACTCGGCCTCTGGGACTCTGCCTCTGGGACTCTGCCTCTGGGACTCTGCCTCTGGGACTCTGCCTCTTGGACTCTGCCTCTTGGACTCTCTCAGGGACTCTGCCTCTGGGACTCTGCCTCTGGGACTCTGCCTCTGGGACTCTGCCTCTGGGACTCTGCCTCTGGGACTCTGCCTCTGGGACTCTGCCTCTGGAACTATGCATCTGGGACTCTGCCTCTGGGGGATTGCCTCTGAGACTCTGCCTCTGGGACTCTGCCTCTGGGACTCTGCCTCTGGGACTCTGGGACTGCCTCTGGGACTCTGCCTCTGGGACTCTGCCTCTCGGACTCTGCCTCTGGGACTCTGCCTCTGGGACTCTGCCTCTGGGACTCTGCCTCTGAGACTCTGCTTCTGGGACTCTGCCTCTGGGACTCTGCCTCTGGGACTCTGCCTCTGGGACTCTTTCTCTGGGACTCTGCCTCTGGGACTCTGCCTCTGGGACTCTTGCCTCTGGGACTCTTGCCTCTGGGACTCTGCCTCTGGGACTGCCTCTGGGACTCTGCCTCTGGGACTCTGCCTCTGGGACTCTGCCTCTGGGACTCTGCCTCTGGGACTCTGCCTCTGGGACTCTGCCTCTGGCACTCGGCCTCTGGGACTCTGCCTCTGGGACTCTGCCTCTGGGACTCTGCCTCTGGGACTCTGCCTCTTGGACTCTGCCTCTTGGACTCTGCCTCTTGGACTCTGCCTCTGGGACTCTCTCAGGGACTCTGCCTCTGGGACTCTGCCTCTGGGACTCTGCCTCTGGGACTCTGCCTCTGGGACTCTGCCTCTGGGACTCTGCCTCTAGGACTCTGCCTCTGGAACTATGCATCTGGGACTCTGCCTCTGGGGGATTGCCTCTGAGACTCTGCCTCTGGGACTCTGCCTCTGGGACTCTGCCTCTGGGACTCTGGGACTGCCTCTGGGACTCTGCCTCTCGGACTCTGCCTCTGGGACTCTGCCTCTGGGACTCTGCCTCTGGGACTCTGCCTCTGGGACTCTGCCTCTTGGACTCTGCCTCTGAAACTCTGCCTATGGGACTCTGCCTCTGGGACTCTGCCTCTGGGACTCTGCCTCTGGGACTCTGCCTCTGGGACTCTGCCTCTGGGACTCTGCCTCTGGGACTCTGCCTCTGGGACTCTGCCTCTGACATCTGCCTCTGGGACTCTGCCTCTGGGACTCTGCCTCTGGGACTCTGCCTCTGAGACTCTGCCTCTGGGACTCTGCCTCTGGGACTCTGCCTCTGGGACTCTACCTCTGGGACTCTGCCTCTGGCTCTGCCTCTGGGACTCTGCCTCTGGGACTCTGCCTCTGGGACTGCCTCTCGGACTCTGCCTCTGGGACTCTGCCTCTGGGACTCTGCCTCTGGGACTCTGCCTCTGGGACTCTGCCTCTGAAACTCTGCCTATGGGACTCTGCCTCTGGGACTCTGCCTCTGGCTCTGCCTCTGGGACTCTGCCTCTGGGACTCTGCCTCTGGGACTCTGCTTCTGGGACTGGGACTCTGCCTCTGGGACTCTGCTTCTGGGACTCTGCCTCTGGGACTCTGCCTCTGGGACTCTGCCTCTGGGACTCTGCCTCTGGGACTCTGCCTCTGGGACTCTGCCTCTGGGACTCTTGCCTCTGGGACTCTGCCTCTGGGACTGCCTCTGGGACTCTGCCTCTGGGACTGCCTCTGGGACTCTGCCTCTGGGACTCTGCCTCGGGGACTCTGCCTCTGGGACTCTGCCTCTGGCACTCGGCCTCTGGGACTCTGCCTCTGGGACTCTGCCTCTGGGACTCTGCCTCTGGGACTCTGCCTCTTGGACTCTGCCTCTTGGACTCTGCTTCTGGGACTCTCTCAGGGACTCTGCCTCTGCGACTCTGCCTCTGGGACTCTGCCTCTGGGACTCTGCCTCTGGGACTCTGCCTCTGGGACTCTGCCTCTGGGACTCTGCCTCTGGGACTCTGCCTCTGGGACTCTGCCTCTGGGACTCTGCCTCTGGAACTATGCATCTGGGACTCTGCCTCTGGGGGATTGCCTCTGAGACTCTGCCTCTGGGACTCTGCCTCTGGGACTCTGCCTCTAGGACTCTGCCTCTGGGACTCTGCCTCTGGGACTCTGCCTCTGGGACTCTGCCTCTGGGACTCTGCCTCTGGGAATCTGCCTCTGGGACTCTGCCTCTGGGACTCTGCCTCTTGGACTCTGCCTCTGAAACTCTGCCTCTGGGACTCTGCCTCTGGGACTCTGCCTCTGGGACTGCCTCTTGGAATCTGCCTCTGTGACTCTGCCTCTGGGACTCTGCCTCTGGGGGATTGCCTCTGGGACTCTGCCTCTGGGACTCTGCCTCTGGGACTCTGCCTCTGGCTCTGCCTCTGGGACTCTGCCTCTGGGACTCTGCCTCTGGGACTCTGGGACTCTGCCTCTGGGACTCTGCCTCTGGGACTCTGCCTCTGGGACTCTACCTCTGCGACTCTTCCTCTGGGGCTCTGCCTCTGGGACTCTGCCTCTGGGACTCTGCCTCTGGGACTCTGGGACTCTGCCTCTGGGACTCTGCCTCTGGGACTCTGCCTCTGGTACTCTGCCTCTGGGACTCTGCCTCTGGGACTCTGCCTCTGGGGGATTGCCTCTGGGACTCTGCCTCTGGGACTCTGCCTCTGGGACTCTGCCTCTGGAACTATGCCTCTGGAACTATGCCTCTGGGACTGCCTCTGGGACTCTGCCTCTGGGGGATTGCCTCTGAGACTCTGCCTCTGGGACTCTGCCTCTGGGACTCTGCCTCTGGGACTCTGCCTCTGGGACTCTGCCTCTGGGACTCTGCCTCTGGGACTCTGCCTCTCGGACTCTGCCTCTGGGACTCTGCCTCTGGGACTCTGCCTCTGGGACTCTGCCTCTGGGACTCTGCCTCTGGGACTCTGCCTCTGAAACTCTGCCTATGGGACTCTGCCTATGGGACTCTGCCTCTGGGACTCTGCCTCTGGGACTCTGCCTCTGGCTCTGCCTCTGGGACTCTGCCTCTGGGACTCTGCCTCTGGGACTCTGCTTCTGGGACTCTGCCTCTGGGACTCTGCCTCTGGGACTCTGCCTCTGGCTCTGCCTCTGGGACTCTGCCTCTGGGACTCTGCCTCTGGGACTCTGCCTCTGGGACTCTGCCTCTGGGACTCTGCTTCTGGGACTCTGCCTCTGGGACTCTGCCTCTGGGACTCTGCCTCTGGGACTCTGCCTCTGGGACTCTGCTTCTGGGACTCTGGGACTCTGCCTCTGGGACTCTGCCTCTGGGACTGCCTCTGGCTCTGCCTCTGGGACTCTGCCTCTGGGACTCTGCCTCTGGGACTCTGCCTCTGGAACTATGCATCTGGGACTCTGCCTCTGGGACTCTGCCTCTGGGACTCTGCCTCTGGGACTCTGCCTCTGAGACTCTGCCTCTGGGACTCTGCCTCTGGGACTCTGCCTCTGAAACTCTGCCTATGGGACTCTGCCTCTGGGACTCTGCCTCTGGCTCTGCCTCTGGGACTCTGCCTCTGGGACTCTGCCTCTGGGACTCTGCTTCTGGGACTGGGACTCTGCCTCTGGGACTCTGCTTCTGGGACTCTGCCTCTGGGACTCTGCCTCTGGGACTCTGCCTCTGGGACTCTTTCTCTGGGACTCTGCCTCTGGGACTCTGCCTCTGGGACTCTTGCCTCTGGGACTCTTGCCTCTGGGACTCTGCCTCTGGGACTGCCTCTGGGACTCTGCCTCTGGGACTCTGCCTCTGGGACTCTGCCTCTGGGACTCTGCCTCTGGCACTCGGCCTCTGGGACTCTGCCTCTGGCACTCGGCCTCTGGGACTCTGCCTCTGGGACTCTGCCTCTGGGACTCTGCCTCTGGGACTCTGCCTCTTGGACTCTGCCTCTTGGACTCTGCCTCTGGGACTCTCTCAGGGACTCTGCCTCTGGGACTCTGCCTCTGGGACTCTGCCTCTGGGACTCTGCCTCTGGGACTCTGCCTCTGGGACTCTGCCTCTGGAACTATGCATCTGGGACTCTGCCTCTGGGGGATTGCCTCTGAGACTCTGCCTCTGGGACTCTGCCTCTGGGACTCTGCCTCTGGGACTCTGGGACTGCCTCTGGGACTCTGCCTCTGGGACTCTGCCTCTCGGACTCTGCCTCTGGGACTCTGCCTCTGGGACTCTGCCTCTGGGACTCTGCCTCTGGGACTCTGCTTCTGGGACTCTGCCTCTGGGACTCTGCCTCTGGGACTCTGCCTCTGGGACTCTTTCTCTGGGACTCTGCCTCTGGGACTCTGCCTCTGGGACTCTTGCCTCTGGGACTCTTGCCTCTGGGACTCTGCCTCTGGGACTGCCTCTGGGACTCTGCCTCTGGGACTCTGCCTCTGGGACTCTGCCTCTGGGACTCTGCCTCTGGGACTCTGCCTCTGGGACTCTGCCTCTGGCACTCGGCCTCTGGGACTCTGCCTCTGGGACTCTGCCTCTGGGACTCTGCCTCTGGGACTCTACCTCTTGGACTCTGCCTCTTGGACTCTGCCTCTGGGACTCTGCCTCTGGGACTGCCTCTTGGAATCTGCCTCTGGGACTCTGCCTCTGGGGGATTGCCTCTGGGACTCTGCCTCTGGGACTCTGCCTCTGGCTCTGCCTCTGGGACTGCCTCTGGGACTCTGCCTCTGGGACTCTGGGACTCTGCCTCTGGGACTCTGCCTCTGGGACTCTGCCTCTGGGACTCTGCCTCTGGGACTCTACCTCTGCGACTCTTCCTCTGGGGCTCTGCCTCTGGGACTCTGCCTCTGGGACTCTGCCTCTGGCACTCGGCCTCTGGGACTCTGCCTCTGGGACTCTGCCTCTGGGACTCTGCCTCTGGGACTCTGCCTCTTGGACTCTGGGACTCTGCCTCTGGGACTCTGCCTCTGGGACTCTGCCTCTGGGACTCTACCTCTGCGACTCTTCCTCTGGGGCTCTGCCTCTGGGACTCTGCCTCTGGGACTCTGCCTCTGGCACTCGGCCTCTGGGACTCTGCCTCTGGGACTCTGCCTCTGGGACTCTGCCTCTGGGACTCTGCCTCTGGGACTCTGCCTCTGGGACTCTGCCTCTGGCACTCGGCCTCTGGGACTCTGCCTCTGGGACTCTGCCTCTGGGACTCTGCCTCTGGGACTCTACCTCTTGGACTCTGCCTCTTGGACTCTGCCTCTGGGACTCTGCCTCTGGGACTGCCTCTTGGAATCTGCCTCTGTGACTCTGCCTCTGGGACTCTGCCTCTGGGGGATTGCCTCTGGGACTCTGCCTCTGGGACTCTGCCTCTGGCTCTGCCTCTGGGACTGCCTCTGGGACTCTGCCTCTGGGACTCTGGGACTCTGCCTCTGGGACTCTGCCTCTGGGACTCTGCCTCTGGGACTCTACCTCTGCGACTCTTCCTCTGGGGCTCTGCCTCTGGGACTCTGCCTCTGGGACTCTGCCTCTGGCACTCGGCCTCTGGGACTCTGCCTCTGGGACTCTGCCTCTGGGACTCTGCCTCTGGGACTCTGCCTCTTGGACTCTGCCTCTTGGACTCTGCCTCTGGGACTCTCTCAGGGACTCTGCCTCTGGGACTCTGCCTCTGGGACTCTGCCTCTGGGACTCTGCCTCTGGGACTCTGCCTCTGGGACTCTGCCTCTGGAACTATGCATCTGGGACTCTGCCTCTGGGGGATTGCCTCTGAGACTCTGCCTCTGGGACTCTGCCTCTGGGACTCTGCCTCTGGGACTCTGGGACTGCCTCTGGGACTCTGCCTCTGGGACTCTGCCTCTCGGACTCTGCCTCTGGGACTCTGCCTCTGGGACTCTGCCTCTGGGACTCTGCCTCTGGGACTCTGCTTCTGGGACTCTGCCTCTGGGACTCTGCCTCTGGGACTCTGCCTCTGGGACTCTTTCTCTGGGACTCTGCCTCTGGGACTCTGCCTCTGGGACTCTTGCCTCTGGGACTCTTGCCTCTGGGACTCTGCCTCTGGGACTGCCTCTGGGACTCTGCCTCTGGGACTCTGCCTCTGGGACTCTGCCTCTGGGACTCTGCCTCTGGGACTCTGCCTCTGGGACTCTGCCTCTGGCACTCGGCCTCTGGGACTCTGCCTCTGGGACTCTGCCTCTGGGACTCTGCCTCTGGGACTCTGCCTCTTGGACTCTGCCTCTTGGACTCTGCCTCTGGGACTCTCTCAGGGACTCTGCCTCTGGGACTCTGCCTCTGGGACTCTGCCTCTGGGACTCTGCCTCTGGGACTCTGCCTCTGGGACTCTGCCTCTGGGACTCTGCCTCTGGAACTATGCATCTGGGACTCTGCCTCTGGGGGATTGCCTCTGAGACTCTGCCTCTGGGACTCTGCCTCTGGGACTCTGCCTCTGGGACTCTGGGACTGCCTCTGGGACTCTGCCTCTGGGACTCTGCCTCTCGGACTCTGCCTCTGGGACTCTGCCTCTGGGACTCTGCCTCTGGGACTCTGCCTCTGGGACTCTGCCTCTTGGACTCTGCCTCTGAAACTCTGCCTATGGGACTCTGCCTCTGGGACTCTGCCTCTGGGACTCTGCCTCTGGGACTCTGCCTCTGGGACTCTGCCTCTGGGACTCTGCCTCTGGGACTCTGCCTCTGGGACTCTGCCTCTGGGACTCTGCCTCTGACATCTGCCTCTGGGACTCTGCCTCTGGGACTCTGCCTCTGGGACTCTGCCTCTGAGACTCTGCCTCTGGGACTCTGCCTCTGGGACTCTGCCTCTGGGACTCTACCTCTGGGACTCTGCCTCTGGCTCTGCCTCTGGGACTCTGCCTCTGGGACTCTGCCTCTGGGACTGCCTCTCGGACTCTGCCTCTGGGACTCTGCCTCTGGGACTCTGCCTCTGGGACTCTGCCTCTGGGACTCTGCCTCTGAAACTCTGCCTATGGGACTCTGCCTCTGGGACTCTGCCTCTGGCTCTGCCTCTGGGACTCTGCCTCTGGGACTCTGCCTCTGGGACTCTGCTTCTGGGACTGGGACTCTGCCTCTGGGACTCTGCTTCTGGGACTCTGCCTCTGGGACTCTGCCTCTGGGACTCTGCCTCTGGGACTCTGCCTCTGGGACTCTGCCTCTGGGACTCTGCCTCTGGGACTCTTGCCTCTGGGACTCTGCCTCTGGGACTGCCTCTGGGACTCTGCCTCTGGGACTCTGCCTCTGGGACTCTGCCTCTGGGACTCTGCCTCGGGGACTCTGCCTCTGGGACTCTGCCTCTGGCACTCGGCCTCTGGGACTCTGCCTCTGGGACTCTGCCTCTGGGACTCTGCCTCTGGGACTCTGCCTCTTGGACTCTGCCTCTTGGACTCTGCTTCTGGGACTCTCTCAGGGACTCTGCCTCTGCGACTCTGCCTCTGGGACTCTGCCTCTGGGACTCTGCCTCTGGGACTCTGCCTCTGGGACTCTGCCTCTGGGACTCTGCCTCTGGGACTCTGCCTCTGGGACTCTGCCTCTGGGACTCTGCCTCTGGAACTATGCATCTGGGACTCTGCCTCTGGGGGATTGCCTCTGAGACTCTGCCTCTGGGACTCTGCCTCTAGGACTCTGCCTCTGGGACTCTGCCTCTGGGACTCTGCCTCTGGGACTCTGCCTCTGGGACTCTGCCTCTGGGACTCTGCCTCTGGGACTCTGCCTCTGGGACTCTGCCTCTGGGACTCTGCCTCTTGGACTCTGCCTCTGAAACTCTGCCTCTGGGACTCTGCCTCTGGGACTCTGCCTCTGGGACTCTGCCTCTGGGACTCTGCCTCTGGGACTCTGCCTCTGGGACTCTGCCTCTGGGACTCTGCCTCTGGGACTCTGCCTCTGGGACTCTGCCTCTGACATCTGCCTCTGGGACTCTGCCTCTGGGACTCTGCCTCTGAGACTCTGCCTCTGGGACTCTGCCTCTGGGACTCTGCCTCTGGGACTCTGCCTCTGGGACTGCCTCTTGGAATCTGCCTCTGTGACTCTGCCTCTGGGACTCTGCCTCTGGGGGATTGCCTCTGGGACTCTGCCTCTGGGACTCTGCCTCTGGGACTCTGCCTCTGGCTCTGCCTCTGGGACTCTGCCTCTGGGACTCTGCCTCTGGGACTCTGGGACTCTGCCTCTGGGACTCTGCCTCTGGGACTCTGCCTCTGGGACTCTACCTCTGCGACTCTTCCTCTGGGGCTCTGCCTCTGGGACTCTGCCTCTGGGACTCTGCCTCTGGGACTCTGGGACTCTGCCTCTGGGACTCTGCCTCTGGGACTCTGCCTCTGGTACTCTGCCTCTGGTACTCTGCCTCTGGGACTCTGCCTCTGGGACTCTGCCTCTGGGGGATTGCCTCTGGGACTCTGCCTCTGGGACTCTGCCTCTGGGACTCTGCCTCTGGAACTATGCCTCTGGAACTATGCCTCTGGGACTGCCTCTGGGACTCTGCCTCTGGGGGATTGCCTCTGAGACTCTGCCTCTGGGACTCTGCCTCTGGGACTCTGCCTCTGGGACTCTGCCTCTGGGACTCTGCCTCTGGGACTCTGCCTCTGGGACTCTGCCTCTCGGACTCTGCCTCTGGGACTCTGCCTCTGGGACTCTGCCTCTGGGACTCTGCCTCTGGGACTCTGCCTCTGGGACTCTGCCTCTGAAACTCTGCCTATGGGACTCTGCCTATGGGACTCTGCCTCTGGGACTCTGCCTCTGGGACTCTGCCTCTGGCTCTGCCTCTGGGACTCTGCCTCTGGGACTCTGCCTCTGGGACTCTGCTTCTGGGACTCTGCCTCTGGGACTCTGCCTCTGGGACTCTGCCTCTGGCTCTGCCTCTGGGACTCTGCCTCTGGGACTCTGCCTCTGGGACTCTGCCTCTGGGACTCTGCCTCTGGGACTCTGCCTCTGGGACTCTGCTTCTGGGACTCTGCCTCTGGGACTCTGCCTCTGGGACTGCCTCTGGGACTCTGCTTCTGGGACTCTGGGACTCTGCCTCTGGGACTCTGCCTCTGGGACTGCCTCTGGCTCTGCCTCTGGGACTCTGCCTCTGGGACTCTGCCTCTGGGACTCTGCCTCTGGAACTATGCATCTGGGACTCTGCCTCTGGGACTCTGCCTCTGGGACTCTGCCTCTGGGACTCTGCCTCTGGGACTCTGCCTCTGGGACTCTGCCTCTGGGACTCTGCCTCTGGGACTCTGCCTCTGAAACTCTGCCTATGGGACTCTGCCTCTGGGACTCTGCCTCTGGCTCTGCCTCTGGGACTCTGCCTCTGGGACTCTGCCTCTGGGACTCTGCTTCTGGGACTGGGACTCTGCCTCTGGGACTCTGCTTCTGGAACTCTGCCTCTGGGACTCTGCCTCTGGGACTCTGCCTCTGGGACTCTTTCTCTGGGACTCTGCCTCTGGGACTCTGCCTCTGGGACTCTAGCCTCTGGGACTCTTGCCTCTGGGACTCTGCCTCTGGGACTGCCTCTGGGACTCTGCCTCTGGGACTCTGCCTCTGGGACTCTGCCTCTGGGACTCTGCCTCTGGCACTCAGCCTCTGGGACTCTGCCTCTGGCACTCGGCCTCTGGGACTCTGCCTCTGGGACTCTGCCTCTGGGACTCTGCCTCTGGGACTCTGCCTCTTGGACTCTGCCTCTTGGACTCTGCCTCTGGGACTCTCTCAGGGACTCTGCCTCTGGGACTCTGCCTCTGGGACTCTGCCTCTGGGACTCTGCCTCTGGGACTCTGCCTCTGGGACTCTGCCTCTGGGACTCTGCCTCTGGAACTATGCATCTGGGACTCTGCCTCTGGGGGATTGCCTCTGAGACTCTGCCTCTGGGACTCTGCCTCTGGGACTCTGCCTCTGGGACTCTGGGACTGCCTCTGGGACTCTGCCTCTGGGACTCTGCCTCTCGGACTCTGCCTCTGGGACTCTGCCTCTGGGACTCTGCCTCTGGGACTCTGCCTCTGGGACTCTGCTTCTGGGACTCTGCCTCTGGGACTCTGCCTCTGGGACTCTGCCTCTGGGACTCTTTCTCTGGGACTCTGCCTCTGGGACTCTGCCTCTGGGACTCTTGCCTCTGGGACTCTTGCCTCTGGGACTCTGCCTCTGGGACTGCCTCTGGGACTCTGCCTCTGGGACTCTGCCCATGGGACTCTGCCTCTGGGACTCTGCCTCTGGGACTCTGCCTCTGGGACTCTGCCTCTGGCACTCGGCCTCTGGGACTCTGCCTCTGGGACTCTGCCTCTGGGACTCTGCCTCTGGGACTCTGCCTCTTGGACTCTGCCTCTTGGACTCTGCCTCTGGGACTCTGCCTCTGGGACTGCCTCTTGGAATCTGCCTCTGTGACTCTGCCTCTGGGACTCTGCCTCTGGGGGATTGCCTCTGGGACTCTGCCTCTGGGACTCTGCCTCTGGGACTCTGCCTCTGGCTCTGCCTCTGGGACTCTGCCTCTGGGACTCTGCCTCTGGGACTCTGGGACTCTGCCTCTGGGACTCTGCCTCTGGGACTCTGCCTCTGGGACTCTACCTCTGCGACTCTTCCTCTGGGGCTCTGCCTCTGGGACTCTGCCTCTGGGACTCTGCCTCTGGGACTCTGGGACTCTGCCTCTGGGACTCTGCCTCTGGTACTCTGCCTCTGGGACTCTGCCTCTGGGACTCTGCCTCTGGGGGATTGCCTCTGGGACTCTGCCTCTGGGACTCTGCCTCTGGGACTCTGCCTCTGGAACTATGCCTCTGGGACTGCCTCTGGGACTCTGCCTCTGGGGGATTGCCTCTGAGACTCTGCCTCTGGGACTCTGCCTCTGGGACTCTGCCTCTGGGACTCTGCCTCTGGGACTCTGCCTCTGGGACTCTGCCTCTGGGACTCTGCCTCTCGGACTCTGCCTCTGGGACTCTGCCTCTGGGACTCTGCCTCTGGGACTCTGCCTCTGGGACTCTGCCTCTGAGACTCTGCCTCTGGGACTCTGCCTATGGGACTCTGCCTATGGGACTCTGCCTCTGGGACTCTGCCTCTGGGACTCTGCCTCTGGCTCTGCCTCTGGGACTCTGCCTCTGGGACTCTGCCTCTGGGACTCTGCTTCTGGGACTCTGCCTCTGGGACTCTGCCTCTGGGACTCTGCCTCTGGGACTCTGCCTCTGGGACTCTGCCTCTGGCTCTGCCTCTGGGACTCTGCCTCTGGGACTCTGCCTCTGGGACTCTGCCTCTGGGACTGCCTCTGGGACTCTGCTTCTGGGACTCTGCCTCTGGGACTCTGCCTCTGGGACTCTGCCTCTGGGACTCTGCCTCTGGGACTCTGCTTCTGGGACTCTGGGACTCTGCCTCTGGGACTCTGCCTCTGGGACTGCCTCTGGCTCTGCCTCTGGGACTCTGCCTCTGGGACTCTGCCTCTGGGACTCTGCCTCTGGAACTATGCATCTGGGACTCTGCCTCTGGGACTCTGCCTCTGGGACTCTGCCTCTGGGACTCTGCCTCTGGGACTCTGCCTCTGGGACTCTGCCTCTGGGACTCTGCCTCTGGGACTCTGCCTCTGAAACTCTGCCTATGGGACTCTGCCTCTGGGACTCTGCCTCTGGCTCTGCCTCTGGGACTCTGCCTCTGGGACTCTGCCTCTGGGACTCTGCTTCTGGGACTGGGACTCTGCCTCTGGGACTCTGCCTCTGGGACTCTGCCTCTGGGACTCTGCCTCTGGGACTCTGCCTCTGGGACTCTTGCCTCTGGGACTCTGCCTCTGGGGGATTGCCTCTGGGACTCTGCCTCTGGGACTCTGCCTCTGGGACTCTGCCTCTGGGACTCTGGGACTGCCTCTGGGACTCTGCCTCTGGGACTCTGCCTCTCGGACTCTGCCTCTGGGACTCTGCCTCTGGGACTCTGCCTCTGGGACTCTGCCTCTGGGACTCTGCTTCTGGCTCTGCCTCTGGGACTCTGCCTCTGGGACTCTGCCTCTGGGACTCTTTCTCTGGGACTCTGCCTCTATGACTCTGCCTCTGGGACTCTTGCCTCTGGGACTCTTGCCTCTGGGACTCTGCCTCTGGGACTGCCTCTGGGACTCTGCCTCTGGGACTCTGCCTCTGGGACTCTGCCTCTGGGACTCTGCCTCTGGGACTCTGCCTCTGGGACTCTGCCTCTGGCACTCGGCCTCTGGGACTCTGCCTCTGGGACTCTGCCTCTGGGACTCTGCCTCTGGGACTCTGCCTCTTGGACTCTGCCTCTTGGACTCTGCCTCTGGGACTCTCTCAGGGACTCTGCCTCTGGGACTCTGCCTCTGGGACTCTGCCTCTGGGACTCTGCCTCTGGGACTCTGCCTCTGGGACTCTGCCTCTGGGACTCTGCCTCTGGAACTATGCATCTGGGACTCTGCCTCTGGGGGATTGCCTCTGAGACTCTGCCTCTGGGACTCTGCCTCTGGGACTCTGCCTCTGGGACTCTGGGACTGCCTCTGGGACTCTGCCTCTGGGACTCTGCCTCTCGGACTCTGCCTCTGGGACTCTGCCTCTGGGACTCTGCCTCTGGGACTCTGCCTCTGGGACTCTGCCTCTTGGACTCTGCCTCTGAAACTCTGCCTATGGGACTCTGCCTCTGGGACTCTGCCTCTGGGACTCTGCCTCTGGGACTCTGCCTCTGGGACTCTGCCTCTGGGACTCTGCCTCTGGGACTCTGCCTCTGGGACTCTGCCTCTGGGACTCTGCCTCTGACATCTGCCTCTGGGACTCTGCCTCTGGGACTCTGCCTCTGGGACTCTGCCTCTGAGACTCTGCCTCTGGGACTCTGCCTCTGGGACTCTGCCTCTGGGACTCTACCTCTGGGACTCTGCCTCTGGCTCTGCCTCTGGGACTCTGCCTCTGGGACTCTGCCTCTGGGACTGCCTCTGGGACTCTGCCTCTGGGACTCTGCCTCTGGGACTCTGCCTCTGAAACTCTGCCTATGGGACTCTGCCTATGGGACTCTGCCTCTGGCTCTGCCTCTGGGACTCTGCTTCTGGGACTGGGACTCTGCCTCTGGGACTCTGCTTCTGGGACTCTGCCTCTGGGACTCTGCCTCTGGGACTCTGCCTCTGGGACTCTGCCTCTGGGACTCTGCCTCTGGGACTCTGCCTCTGGGACTCTTGCCTCTGGGACTCTTGCCTCTGGGACTCTGCCTCTGGGACTGCCTCTGGGACTCTGCCTCTGGGACTCTGCCTCTGGGACTCTGCCTCTGGGACTCTGCCTCCGGGACTCTGCCTCTGGGACTCTGCCTCTGGCACTCGGCCTCTGGGACTCTGCCTCTGGGACTCTGCCTCTGGGACTCTGCCTCTGGGACTCTGCCTCTTGGACTCTGCCTCTTGGACTCTGCCTCTGGGACTCTCTCAGGGACTCTGCCTCTGCGACTCTGCCTCTGGGACTCTGCCTCTGGGACTCTGCCTCTGGGACTCTGCCTCTGGGACTCTGCCTCTGGGACTCTGCCTCTGGGACTCTGCCTCTGGGACTCTGCCTCTGGGACTCTGCCTCTGGAACTATGCATCTGGGACTCTGCCTCTGGGGGATTGCCTCTGAGACTCTGCCTCTGGGACTCTGCCTCTGGGACTCTGCCTCTAGGACTCTGGGACTGCCTCTGGGACTCTGCCTCTGGGACTCTGCCTCTCGGACTCTGCCTCTGGGACTCTGCCTCTGGGACTCTGCCTCTGGGACTCTGCCTCTGGGACTCTGCCTCTTGGACTCTGCCTCTGAAACTCTGCCTATGGGACTCTGCCTCTGGGACTCTGCCTCTGGGACTCTGCCTCTGGGACTCTGCCTCTGGGACTCTGCCTCTGGGACTCTGCCTCTAGGACTCTGCCTCTGGGACTCTGCCTCTGGGACTCTGCCTCTGACATCTGCCTCTGGGACTCTGCCTCTGGGACTCTGCCTCTGGGACTCTGCCTCTGAGACTCTGCCTCTGGGACTCTGCCTCTGGGACTCTGCCTCTGGGACTGCCTCTTGGAATCTGCCTCTGTGACTCTGCCTCTGGGACTCTGCCTCTGGGGGATTGCCTCTGGGACTCTGCCTCTGGGACTCTGCCTCTGGGACTCTGCCTCGGGGACTCTGCCTCTGGGACTCTGCCTCTGGGACTCTGCCTCTGGGACTCTGCCTCTGAAACTCTGCCTATGGGACTCTGCCTCTGGGACTCTGCCTCTGGGACTCTGCCTCTGGGACTCTGCCTCTGGGACTCTGCCTCTGGGACTCTGCCTCTGGGACTCTGCCTCTGGGACTCTGCCTCTGGGACTCTGCCTCTGGGACTCTGCTTCTGGGACTCTGGGACTCTGCCTCTGGGACTCTGCTTCTGGGACTCTGCCTCTGGGACTGCCTCTGGGACTCGGCCTCTGGGACTCGGCCTCTGGGACTCTGCCTCTGGGACTCTGCCTCTGGGACTCTTGCCTCTGGGACTCTGCCTCTGGGACTCTGCCTCTGGGACTCTGCCTCTGGGACTCTGCCTCTGGGACTCTGCCTCTGGGACTCTGCCTCTGGGACTCTGCCTCTGGGACTCTGCCTCTGGGACTCTGCCTCTGGGACTCTGCCTCTGGCTCTGCCTCTGGGACTCTGCCTCTGGGACTCTGCCTCTGGGACTCTGCCTCTGGGACTCTGCCTCTGGGACTCTGGGACTCTGCCTCTGGGACTCTGCCTCTGGGACTCTACCTCTGGGGCTCTGCCTCTGGGACTCTGCCTCTGGGACTCTGCCTCTGGGACTCTGCCTCTGGGACTCTGCCTCTGGGACTCTGGGACTGCCTCTGGGACTCTGCCTCTGGGACTCTGCCTCTCGGACTCTGCCTCTGGGACTCTGCCTCTGGGACTCTGCCTCTGGGACTCTGCCTCTGGGACTCTGCTTCTGGCTCTGCCTCTGGGACTCTGCCTCTGGGACTCTGCCTCTGGGACTCTTTCTCTGGGACTCTGCCTCTATGACTCTGCCTCTGGGACTCTTGCCTCTGGGACTCTTGCCTCTGGGACTCTGCCTCTGGGACTGCCTCTGGGACTCTGCCTCTGGGACTCTGCCTCTGGGACTCTGCCTCTGGGACTCTGCCTCTGGGACTCTGCCTCTGGGACTCTGCCTCTGGCACTCGGCCTCTGGGACTCTGCCTCTGGGACTCTGCCTCTGGGACTCTGCCTCTGGGACTCTGCCTCTTGGACTCTGCCTCTTGGACTCTGCCTCTGGGACTCTCTCAGGGACTCTGCCTCTGGGACTCTGCCTCTGGGACTCTGCCTCTGGGACTCTGCCTCTGGGACTCTGCCTCTGGGACTCTGCCTCTGGGACTCTGCCTCTGGAACTATGCATCTGGGACTCTGCCTCTGGGGGATTGCCTCTGAGACTCTGCCTCTGGGACTCTGCCTCTGGGACTCTGCCTCTGGGACTCTGGGACTGCCTCTGGGACTCTGCCTCTGGGACTCTGCCTCTCGGACTCTGCCTCTGGGACTCTGCCTCTGGGACTCTGCCTCTGGGACTCTGCCTCTGGGACTCTGCCTCTTGGACTCTGCCTCTGAAACTCTGCCTATGGGACTCTGCCTCTGGGACTCTGCCTCTGGGACTCTGCCTCTGGGACTCTGCCTCTGGGACTCTGCCTCTGGGACTCTGCCTCTGGGACTCTGCCTCTGGGACTCTGCCTCTGGGACTCTGCCTCTGACATCTGCCTCTGGGACTCTGCCTCTGGGACTCTGCCTCTGGGACTCTGCCTCTGAGACTCTGCCTCTGGGACTCTGCCTCTGGGACTCTGCCTCTGGGACTCTACCTCTGGGACTCTGCCTCTGGCTCTGCCTCTGGGACTCTGCCTCTGGGACTCTGCCTCTGGGACTGCCTCTGGGACTCTGCCTCTGGGACTCTGCCTCTGGGACTCTGCCTCTGAAACTCTGCCTATGGGACTCTGCCTATGGGACTCTGCCTCTGGCTCTGCCTCTGGGACTCTGCTTCTGGGACTGGGACTCTGCCTCTGGGACTCTGCTTCTGGGACTCTGCCTCTGGGACTCTGCCTCTGGGACTCTGCCTCTGGGACTCTGCCTCTGGGACTCTGCCTCTGGGACTCTGCCTCTGGGACTCTTGCCTCTGGGACTCTTGCCTCTGGGACTCTGCCTCTGGGACTGCCTCTGGGACTCTGCCTCTGGGACTCTGCCTCTGGGACTCTGCCTCTGGGACTCTGCCTCCGGGACTCTGCCTCTGGGACTCTGCCTCTGGCACTCGGCCTCTGGGACTCTGCCTCTGGGACTCTGCCTCTGGGACTCTGCCTCTGGGACTCTGCCTCTTGGACTCTGCCTCTTGGACTCTGCCTCTGGGACTCTCTCAGGGACTCTGCCTCTGCGACTCTGCCTCTGGGACTCTGCCTCTGGGACTCTGCCTCTGGGACTCTGCCTCTGGGACTCTGCCTCTGGGACTCTGCCTCTGGGACTCTGCCTCTGGGACTCTGCCTCTGGGACTCTGCCTCTGGAACTATGCATCTGGGACTCTGCCTCTGGGGGATTGCCTCTGAGACTCTGCCTCTGGGACTCTGCCTCTGGGACTCTGCCTCTAGGACTCTGGGACTGCCTCTGGGACTCTGCCTCTGGGACTCTGCCTCTCGGACTCTGCCTCTGGGACTCTGCCTCTGGGACTCTGCCTCTGGGACTCTGCCTCTGGGACTCTGCCTCTTGGACTCTGCCTCTGAAACTCTGCCTATGGGACTCTGCCTCTGGGACTCTGCCTCTGGGACTCTGCCTCTGGGACTCTGCCTCTGGGACTCTGCCTCTGGGACTCTGCCTCTAGGACTCTGCCTCTGGGACTCTGCCTCTGGGACTCTGCCTCTGACATCTGCCTCTGGGACTCTGCCTCTGGGACTCTGCCTCTGGGACTCTGCCTCTGAGACTCTGCCTCTGGGACTCTGCCTCTGGGACTCTGCCTCTGGGACTGCCTCTTGGAATCTGCCTCTGTGACTCTGCCTCTGGGACTCTGCCTCTGGGGGATTGCCTCTGGGACTCTGCCTCTGGGACTCTGCCTCTGGGACTCTGCCTCGGGGACTCTGCCTCTGGGACTCTGCCTCTGGGACTCTGCCTCTGGGACTCTGCCTCTGAAACTCTGCCTATGGGACTCTGCCTCTGGGACTCTGCCTCTGGGACTCTGCCTCTGGGACTCTGCCTCTGGGACTCTGCCTCTGGGACTCTGCCTCTGGGACTCTGCCTCTGGGACTCTGCCTCTGGGACTCTGCCTCTGGGACTCTGCTTCTGGGACTCTGGGACTCTGCCTCTGGGACTCTGCTTCTGGGACTCTGCCTCTGGGACTGCCTCTGGGACTCGGCCTCTGGGACTCGGCCTCTGGGACTCTGCCTCTGGGACTCTGCCTCTGGGACTCTTGCCTCTGGGACTCTGCCTCTGGGACTCTGCCTCTGGGACTCTGCCTCTGGGACTCTGCCTCTGGGACTCTGCCTCTGGGACTCTGCCTCTGGGACTCTGCCTCTGGGACTCTGCCTCTGGGACTCTGCCTCTGGGACTCTGCCTCTGGCTCTGCCTCTGGGACTCTGCCTCTGGGACTCTGCCTCTGGGACTCTGCCTCTGGGACTCTGCCTCTGGGACTCTGGGACTCTGCCTCTGGGACTCTGCCTCTGGGACTCTACCTCTGGGGCTCTGCCTCTGGGACTCTGCCTCTGGGACTCTGCCTCTGGGACTCTGCCTCTGGGACTCTGCCTCTGGGACTCTGCCTCTGGGACTCTGCCTCTGGGACTCTGCCTCTGGGACTCTGCCTCTGGCTCTGCCTCTGGGACTCTGCCTCTGGGACTCTGCCTCTGGGACTCTGGGACTCTGCCTCTGGGACTCTGCCTCTGGGACTCTGCCTCTGGGACTCTGCCTCTGGGACTCTGCCTCTGGGACTCTGCCTCTGGGACTCTGCCTCTGGGACTCTGCCTCTGGGACTCTGCCTCTGGCTCTTGCCTCTGGGACTCTGCCTCTGGGACTCTGCCTCTGGGACTCTGCCTCTGGGGCTCTGCCTCTGGGACTCTGCCTCTGGGACTCTGCCTCTGGGACTCTGCCTCTGGGACTCTGCCTCTCGGACTCTGCCTCTGGGACTCTGCCTCTGGGACTCTGCCTCTGGGACTCTGCCTCTGGGACTCTGCCTCTGGGACTCTGCCTCTGAAACTCTGCCTATGGGACTCTGCCTCTGGGACTCTGCCTATGGGACTCTGCCTCTGGGACTCTGCCTCTGGCTCTGCCTCTGGGACTCTGCCTCTGGGACTCTGCTTCTGGGACTCTGCCTCTGGGACTCTGCCTCTGGGACTCTGCCTCTGGGACTCTGCCTCTGGGACTCTGCTTCTGGGACTCTGGGACTCTGCCTCTGGGACTCTGCCTCTGGGACTGCCTCTGGCTCTGCCTCTGGGACTCTGCCTCTGGGACTCTGCCTCTGGGACTCTGCCTCTGGGACTCTGCCTCTGGGACTCTGCCTCTGGGACTCTGCCTCTGGGACTCTGCCTCTGGGACTGGGACTCTGCCTCTGGGACTCTGCCTCTGGGACTCTGCCTCTGGGACTCTACCTCTGGGACTCTGCCTCTGGCTCTGCCTCTGGGACTCTGCCTCTGGGACTCTGCCTCTGGGACTCTGCCTCTGGCTCTGCCTCTGGGACTCTGCCTCTGGGACTCTGCCTCTGGGACTCTGGGACTCTGCCTCTGGGACTCTGCCTCTGGGACTCTGCCTCTGGGACTCTGCCTCTGGGACTCTGCCTCTGGGACTCTGCCTCTGGGACTCTGCCTCTGGGACTCTGCCTCTGGGACTCTGCCTCTGGCTCTTGCCTCTGGGACTCTGCCTCTGGGACTCTGCCTCTGGGACTCTGCCTCTGGGGCTCTGCCTCTGGGACTCTGCCTCTGGGACTCTGCCTCTGGGACTCTGCCTCTGGGACTCTGCCTCTCGGACTCTGCCTCTGGGACTCTGCCTCTGGGACTCTGCCTCTGGGACTCTGCCTCTGGGACTCTGCCTCTGGGACTCTGCCTCTGAAACTCTGCCTATGGGACTCTGCCTCTGGGACTCTGCCTATGGGACTCTGCCTCTGGGACTCTGCCTCTGGCTCTGCCTCTGGGACTCTGCCTCTGGGACTCTGCTTCTGGGACTCTGCCTCTGGGACTCTGCCTCTGGGACTCTGCCTCTGGGACTCTGCCTCTGGGACTCTGCTTCTGGGACTCTGGGACTCTGCCTCTGGGACTCTGCCTCTGGGACTGCCTCTGGCTCTGCCTCTGGGACTCTGCCTCTGGGACTCTGCCTCTGGGACTCTGCCTCTGGGACTCTGCCTCTGGGACTCTGCCTCTGGGACTCTGCCTCTGGGACTCTGCCTCTGGGACTGGGACTCTGCCTCTGGGACTCTGCCTCTGGGACTCTGCCTCTGGGACTCTACCTCTGGGACTCTGCCTCTGGCTCTGCCTCTGGGACTCTGCCTCTGGGACTCTGCCTCTGGGACTGCCTCTCGGACTCTGCCTCTGGGACTCTGCCTCTGGGACTCTGCCTCTGGGACTCTGCCTCTGGGACTCTGCCTCTGGGACTCTGCCTCTGAAACTCTGCCTATGGGACTCTGCCTCTGGGACTCTGCCTCTGGCTCTGCCTCTGGGACTCTGCCTCTGGGACTCTGCCTCTGGGACTCTGCTTCTTGGACTGGGACTCTGCCTCTGGGACTCTGCTTCTGGGACTCTGCCTCTGGGACTCTGCCTCTGGGACTCTGCCTCTGGGACTCTGCCTCTGGCTCTGCCTCTGGGACTCTTGCCTCTGGGACTCTTGCCTCTGGGACTCTGCCTCTGGGACTGCCTCTGGGACTCTGCCTCTGGGACTCTGCCTCTGGGACTCTGCCTCTGGGACTCTGCCTCTGGCACTCGGCCTCTGGGACTCTGCCTCTGGGACTCTGCCTCTGGGACTCTGCCTCTGGGACTCTGCCTCTTGGACTCTGCCTCTTGGACTCTGCCTCTGGGACTCTCTCAGGGACTCTGCCTCTGCGACTCTGCCTCTGCGACTCTGCCTCTGGGACTCTGCCTCTGGGACTCTGCCTCTGGGACTCTGCCTCTGGGACTCTGCCTCTGGGACTCTGCCTCTGGGACTCTGCCTCTGGGACTGCCTCTGGGACTCTGCCTCTGGAACTATGCATCTGGGACTCTGCCTCTGGGGGACTGCCTCTGAGACTCTGCCTCTGGGACTCTGCCTCTGGGACTCTGCCTCTGGGACTCTGGGACTGCCTCTGGGACTCTGCCTCTGGGACTCTGCCTCTCAGACTCTGCCTCTGGGACTCTGCCTCTGTGACTCTGCCTCTGGGACTCTGCCTCTGGGACTCTGCCTCTGGGACTCTGCCTCTGGGACTCTGCTTCTGGGACTCTGGGACTCTGCCTCTGGGACTCTGCTTCTGGGACTCTGCCTCTGGGACTGCCTCTGGGACTCGGCCTCTGGGACTCGGCCTCTGGGACTCTGCCTCTGGGACTCTGCCTCTGGGACTCTTGCCTCTGGGACTCTGCCTCTGGGACTCTGCCTCTGGGACTCTGCCTCTGGGACTCTGCCTCTGGGACTCTGCCTCTGGGACTCTGCCTCTGGGACTCTGCCTCTGGGACTCTGCCTCTGGGACTCTGCCTCTGGCTCTGCCTCTGGGACTCTGCCTCTGGGACTCTGCCTCTGGGACTCTGCCTCTGGGACTCTGCCTCTGGGACTCTGGGACTCTGCCTCTGGGACTCTGCCTCTGGGACTCTACCTCTGGGGCTCTGCCTCTGGGACTCTGCCTCTGGGACTCTGCCTCTGGGACTCTGCCTCTGGGACTCTGCCTCTGGGACTCTGCCTCTGGGACTCTGCCTCTGGGACTCTGCCTCTGGGACTCTGCCTCTGGGACTCTGCCTCTGGGACTCTGCCTCTGGGACTCTGCCTCTGGGACTCTGCCTCTGGGACTCTGCCTCTGGGACTCTGGGACTCTGCCTCTGGGACTCTGCCTCTGGGACTCTGCCTCTGGGACTCTGCCTCTGGGACTCTGCCTCTGGGACTCTGCCTCTGGGACTCTGCCTCTGGGACTCTGCCTCTGGGACTCTGCCTCTGGCTCTTGCCTCTGGGACTCTGCCTCTGGGACTCTGCCTCTGGGACTCTGCCTCTGGGGCTCTGCCTCTGGGACTCTGCCTCTGGGACTCTGCCTCTGGGACTCTGCCTCTCGGACTCTGCCTCTGGGACTCTGCCTCTGGGACTCTGCCTCTGGGACTCTGCCTCTGGGACTCTGCCTCTGGGACTCTGCCTCTGAAACTCTGCCTATGGGACTCTGCCTCTGGGACTCTGCCTATGGGACTCTGCCTCTGGGACTCTGCCTCTGGCTCTGCCTCTGGGACTCTGCCTCTGGGACTCTGCTTCTGGGACTCTGCCTCTGGGACTCTGCCTCTGGGACTCTGCCTCTGGGACTCTGCCTCTGGGACTCTGCTTCTGGGACTCTGGGACTCTGCCTCTGGGACTCTGCCTCTGGGACTGCCTCTGGCTCTGCCTCTGGGACTCTGCCTCTGGGACTCTGCCTCTGGGACTCTGCCTCTGGGACTCTGCCTCTGGGACTCTGCCTCTGGGACTCTGCCTCTGGGACTCTGCCTCTGGGACTGGGACTCTGCCTCTGGGACTCTGCCTCTGGGACTCTGCCTCTGGGACTCTACCTCTGGGACTCTGCCTCTGGCTCTGCCTCTGGGACTCTGCCTCTGGGACTCTGCCTCTGGGACTGCCTCTCGGACTCTGCCTCTGGGACTCTGCCTCTGGGACTCTGCCTCTGGGACTCTGCCTCTGGGACTCTGCCTCTGGGACTCTGCCTCTGAAACTCTGCCTATGGGACTCTGCCTCTGGGACTCTGCCTCTGGCTCTGCCTCTGGGACTCTGCCTCTGGGACTCTGCCTCTGGGACTCTGCTTCTTGGACTGGGACTCTGCCTCTGGGACTCTGCTTCTGGGACTCTGCCTCTGGGACTCTGCCTCTGGGACTCTGCCTCTGGGACTCTGCCTCTGGCTCTGCCTCTGGGACTCTTGCCTCTGGGACTCTTGCCTCTGGGACTCTGCCTCTGGGACTGCCTCTGGGACTCTGCCTCTGGGACTCTGCCTCTGGGACTCTGCCTCTGGGACTCTGCCTCTGGCACTCGGCCTCTGGGACTCTGCCTCTGGGACTCTGCCTCTGGGACTCTGCCTCTGGGACTCTGCCTCTTGGACTCTGCCTCTTGGACTCTGCCTCTGGGACTCTCTCAGGGACTCTGCCTCTGCGACTCTGCCTCTGCGACTCTGCCTCTGGGACTCTGCCTCTGGGACTCTGCCTCTGGGACTCTGCCTCTGGGACTCTGCCTCTGGGACTCTGCCTCTGGGACTCTGCCTCTGGGACTGCCTCTGGGACTCTGCCTCTGGAACTATGCATCTGGGACTCTGCCTCTGGGGGATTGCCTCTGAGACTCTGCCTCTGGGACTCTGCCTCTGGGACTCTGCCTCTGGGACTCTGGGACTGCCTCTGGGACTCTGCCTCTGGGACTCTGCCTCTCAGACTCTGCCTCTGGGACTCTGCCTCTGTGACTCTGCCTCTGGGACTCTGCCTCTGGGGGATTGCCTCTGGGACTCTGCCTCTGGGACTCTGCCTCTGGGACTCTGCCTCTGGCTCTGCCTCTGGGACTCTGCCTCTGGGACTCTGCCTCTGGGACTCTGGGACTCTGCCTCTGGGACTCTGCCTCTGGGACTCTGCCTCTGGGACTCTACCTCTGCGACTCTTCCTCTGGGGCTCTGCCTCTGGGACTCTGCCTCTGGGACTCTGCCTCTGGGACTCTGGGACTCTGCCTCTGGGACTCTGCCTCTGGTACTCTGCCTCTGGGACTCTGCCTCTGGGACTCTGCCTCTGGGGGATTGCCTCTGGGACTCTGCCTCTGGGACTCTGCCTCTGGGACTCTGCCTCTGGAACTATGCCTCTGGGACTGCCTCTGGGACTCTGCCTCTGGGGGATTGCCTCTGAGACTCTGCCTCTGGGACTCTGCCTCTGGGACTCTGCCTCTGGGACTCTGCCTCTGGGACTCTGCCTCTGGGACTCTGCCTCTGGGACTCTGCCTCTCGGACTCTGCCTCTGGGACTCTGCCTCTGGGACTCTGCCTCTGGGACTCTGCCTCTGGGACTCTGCCTCTGGGACTCTGCCTCTGGGACTCTGCCTATGGGACTCTGCCTATGGGACTCTGCCTCTGGGACTCTGCCTCTGGGACTCTGCCTCTGGCTCTGCCTCTGGGACTCTGCCTCTGGGACTCTGCCTCTGGGACTCTGCTTCTGGGACTCTGCCTCTGGGACTCTGCCTCTGGGACTCTGCCTCTGGGACTCTGCCTCTGGGACTCTGCCTCTGGCTCTGCCTCTGGGACTCTGCCTCTGGGACTCTGCCTCTGGGACTCTGCCTCTGGGACTGCCTCTGGGACTCTGCTTCTGGGACTCTGCCTCTGGGACTCTGCCTCTGGGACTCTGCCTCTGGGACTCTGCCTCTGGGACTCTGCTTCTGGGACTCTGGGACTCTGCCTCTGGGACTCTGCCTCTGGGACTGCCTCTGGCTCTGCCTCTGGGACTCTGCCTCTGGGACTCTGCCTCTGGGACTCTGCCTCTGGAACTATGCATCTGGGACTCTGCCTCTGGGACTCTGCCTCTGGGACTCTGCCTCTGGGACTCTGCCTCTGGGACTCTGCCTCTGGGACTCTGCCTCTGGGACTCTGCCTCTGGGACTCTGCCTCTGAAACTCTGCCTATGGGACTCTGCCTCTGGGACTCTGCCTCTGGCTCTGCCTCTGGGACTCTGCCTCTGGGACTCTGCCTCTGGGACTCTGCTTCTGGGACTGGGACTCTGCCTCTGGGACTCTGCCTCTGGGACTCTGCCTCTGGGACTCTGCCTCTGGGACTCTGCCTCTGGGACTCTTGCCTCTGGGACTCTGCCTCTGGGGGATTGCCTCTGGGACTCTGCCTCTGGGACTCTGCCTCTGGGACTCTGCCTCTGGGACTCTGGGACTGCCTCTGGGACTCTGCCTCTGGGACTCTGCCTCTCGGACTC
This sequence comes from Ariolimax columbianus, assembly GCA_036924085.1. Taxonomy (NCBI): domain Eukaryota; kingdom Metazoa; phylum Mollusca; class Gastropoda; order Stylommatophora; family Arionidae; genus Ariolimax; species Ariolimax columbianus. Next base: position 38,967 of record JAVGWX010000194.1, read on the forward strand.
TGCCTCTGGGACTCTGCCTCTGGGACTCTGCCTCTGGGACTCTGCCTCTGGGACTCTGCTTCTGGGACTCTGCCTCTGGGACTCTGCCTCTGGGACTCTGCCTCTGGGACTCTTTCTCTGGGACTCTGCCTCTATGACTCTGCCTCTGGGACTCTTGCCTCTGGGACTCTTGCCTCTGGGACTCTGCCTCTGGGACTGCCTCTGGGACTCTGCCTCTGGGACTCTGCCTCTGGGACTCTGCCTCTGGGACTCTGCCTCTGGGACTCTGCCTCTGGGACTCTGCCTCTGGCACTCGGCCTCTGGGACTCTGCCTCTGGGACTCTGCCTCTGGGACTCTGCCTCTGGGACTCTGCCTCTTGGACTCTGCCTCTTGGACTCTGCCTCTGGGACTCTCTCAGGGACTCTGCCTCTGGGACTCTGCCTCTGGGACTCTGCCTCTGGGACTCTGCCTCTGGGACTCTGCCTCTGGGACTCTGCCTCTGGGACTCTGCCTCTGGAACTATGCATCTGGGACTCTGCCTCTGGGGGATTGCCTCTGAGACTCTGCCTCTGGGACTCTGCCTCTGGGACTCTGCCTCTGGGACTCTGGGACTGCCTCTGGGACTCTGCCTCTGGGACTCTGCCTCTCAGACTCTGCCTCTGGGACTCTGCCTCTGGGACTCTGCCTCTGGGACTCTGCCTCTGGGACTCTGCCTCTTGGACTCTGCCTCTGAAACTCTGCCTATGGGACTCTGCCTCTGGGACTCTGCCTCTGGGACTCTGCCTCTGGGACTCTGCCTCTGGGACTCTGCCTCTGGGACTCTGCCTCTGGGACTCTGCCTCTGGGACTCTGCCTCTGGGACTCTGCCTCTGACATCTGCCTCTGGGACTCTGCCTCTGGGACTCTGCCTCTGGGACTCTGCCTCTGAGACTCTGCCTCTGGGACTCTGCCTCTGGGACTCTGCCTCTGGGACTCTACCTCTGGGACTCTGCCTCTGGCTCTGCCTCTGGGACTCTGCCTCTGGGACTCTGCCTCTGGGACTGCCTCTGGGACTCTGCCTCTGGGACTCTGCCTCTGGGACTCTGCCTCTGAAACTCTGCCTATGGGACTCTGCCTATGGGACTCTGCCTCTGGCTCTGCCTCTGGGACTCTGCCTCTGGGACTCTGCCTCTGGGACTCTGCTTCTGGGACTGGGACTCTGCCTCTGGGACTCTGCTTCTGGGACTCTGCCTCTGGGACTCTGCCTCTGGGACTCTGCCTCTGGGACTCTGCCTCTGGGACTCTGCCTCTGGGACTCTTGCCTCTGGGACTCTTGCCTCTGGGACTCTGCCTCTGGGACTGCCTCTGGGACTCTGCCTCTGGGACTCTGCCTCTGGGACTCTGCCTCTGGGACTCTGCCTCCGGGACTCTGCCTCTGGGACTCTGCCTCTGGCACTCGGCCTCTGGGACTCTGCCTCTGGGACTCTGCCTCTGGGACTCTGCCTCTGGGACTCTGCCTCTTGGACTCTGCCTCTTGGACTCTGCCTCTGGGACTCTCTCAGGGACTCTGCCTCTGCGACTCTGCCTCTGGGACTCTGCCTCTGGGACTCTGCCTCTGGGACTCTGCCTCTGGGACTCTGCCTCTGGGACTCTGCCTCTGGGACTCTGCCTCTGGGACTCTGCCTCTGGGACTCTGCCTCTGGAACTATGCATCTGGGACTCTGCCTCTGGGGGATTGCCTGAGACTCTGCCTCTGGGACTCTGCCTCTGGGACTCTGCCTCTAGGACTCTGGGACTGCCTCTGGGACTCTGCCTCTGGGACTCTGCCTCTCGGACTCTGCCTCTGGGACTCTGCCTCTGGGACTCTGCCTCTGGGACTCTGCCTCTGGGACTCTGCCTCTTGGACTCTGCCTATGGGACTCTGCCTCTGGGACTCTGCCTCTGGGACTCTGCCTCTGGGACTCTGCCTCTGGGACTCTGCCTCTGGGACTCTGCCTCTGGGACTCTGCCTCTGGGACTCTGCCTCTGGGACTCTGCCTCTGGGACTCTGCCTCTGACATCTGCCTCTGGGACTCTGCCTCTGGGACTCTGCCTCTGGGACTCTGCCTCTGAGACTCTGCCTCTGGGACTCTGCCTCTGGGACTCTGCCTCTGGGACTGCCTCTTGGAATCTGCCTCTGTGACTCTGCCTCTGGGACTCTGCCTCTGGGGGATTGCCTCTGGGACTCTGCCTCTGGGACTCTGCCTCTGGGACTCTGCCTCGGGGACTCTGCCTCTGGGACTCTGCCTCTGGGACTCTGCCTCTGGGACTCTGCCTCTGAAACTCTGCCTATGGGACTCTGCCTCTGGGACTCTGCCTCTGGGACTCTGCCTCTGGGACTCTGCCTCTGGGACTCTGCCTCTGGGACTCTGCCTCTGGGACTCTGCCTCTGGGACTCTGCCTCTGGGACTCTGCCTCTGGGACTCTGCTTCTGGGACTCTGGGACTCTGCCTCTGGGACTCTGCTTCTGGGACTCTGCCTCTGGGACTGCCTCTGGGACTCGGCCTCTGGGACTCGGCCTCTGGGACTCTGCCTCTGGGACTCTGCCTCTGGGACTCTTGCCTCTGGGACTCTGCCTCTGGGACTCTGCCTCTGGGACTCTGCCTCTGGGACTCTGCCTCTGGGACTCTGCCTCTGGGACTCTGCCTCTGGGACTCTGCCTCTGGGACTCTGCCTCTGGGACTCTGCCTCTGGCTCTGCCTCTGGGACTCTGCCTCTGGGACTCTGCCTCTGGGACTCTGCCTCTGGGACTCTGCCTCTGGGACTCTGGGACTCTGCCTCTGGGACTCTGCCTCTGGGACTCTACCTCTGGGGCTCTGCCTCTGGGACTCTGCCTCTGGGACTCTGCCTCTGGGACTCTGCCTCTGGGACTCTGCCTCTGGGACTCTGCCTCTGGGACTCTGCCTCTGGGACTCTGCCTCTGGGACTCTGCCTCTGGGACTCTGCCTCTGGGACTCTGCCTCTGGGACTCTGCCTCTGGGACTCTGCCTCTGGGACTCTGCCTCTGGGACTCTGCCTCTGGGACTCTGCCTCTGGGACTCTGGGACTCTGCCTCTGGGACTCTGCCTCTGGGACTCTGCCTCTGGGACTCTGCCTCTGGGACTCTGCCTCTGGGACTCTGCCTCTGGGACTCTGCCTCTGGGACTCTGCCTCTGGGACTCTGCCTCTGGCTCTTGCCTCTGGGACTCTGCCTCTGGGACTCTGCCTCTGGGACTCTGCCTCTGGGGCTCTGCCTCTGGGACTCTGCCTCTGGGACTCTGCCTCTGGGACTCTGCCTCTGGGACTCTGCCTCTCGGACTCTGCCTCTGGGACTCTGCCTCTGGGACTCTGCCTCTGGGACTCTGCCTCTGGGACTCTGCCTCTGGGACTCTGCCTCTGAAACTCTGCCTATGGGACTCTGCCTCTGGGACTCTGCCTATGGGACTCTGCCTCTGGGACTCTGCCTCTGGCTCTGCCTCTGGGACTCTGCCTCTGGGACTCTGCTTCTGGGACTCTGCCTCTGGGACTCTGCCTCTGGGACTCTGCCTCTGGGACTCTGCCTCTGGGACTCTGCTTCTGGGACTCTGGGACTCTGCCTCTGGGACTCTGCCTCTGGGACTGCCTCTGGCTCTGCCTCTGGGACTCTGCCTCTGGGACTCTGCCTCTGGGACTCTGCCTCTGGGACTCTGCCTCTGGGACTCTGCCTCTGGGACTCTGCCTCTGGGACTCTGCCTCTGGGACTGGGACTCTGCCTCTGGGACTCTGCCTCTGGGACTCTGCCTCTGGGACTCTACCTCTGGGACTCTGCCTCTGGCTCTGCCTCTGGGACTCTGCCTCTGGGACTCTGCCTCTGGGACTGCCTCTCGGACTCTGCCTCTGGGACTCTGCCTCTGGGACTCTGCCTCTGGGACTCTGCCTCTGGGACTCTGCCTCTGGGACTCTGCCTCTGAAACTCTGCCTATGGGACTCTGCCTCTGGGACTCTGCCTCTGGCTCTGCCTCTGGGACTCTGCCTCTGGGACTCTGCCTCTGGGACTCTGCTTCTTGGACTGGGACTCTGCCTCTGGGACTCTGCTTCTGGGACTCTGCCTCTGGGACTCTGCCTCTGGGACTCTGCCTCTGGGACTCTGCCTCTGGCTCTGCCTCTGGGACTCTTGCCTCTGGGACTCTTGCCTCTGGGACTCTGCCTCTGGGACTGCCTCTGGGACTCTGCCTCTGGGACTCTGCCTCTGGGACTCTGCCTCTGGGACTCTGCCTCTGGCACTCGGCCTCTGGGACTCTGCCTCTGGGACTCTGCCTCTGGGACTCTGCCTCTGGGACTCTGCCTCTTGGACTCTGCCTCTTGGACTCTGCCTCTGGGACTCTCTCAGGGACTCTGCCTCTGCGACTCTGCCTCTGCGACTCTGCCTCTGGGACTCTGCCTCTGGGACTCTGCCTCTGGGACTCTGCCTCTGGGACTCTGCCTCTGGGACTCTGCCTCTGGGACTCTGCCTCTGGGACTGCCTCTGGGACTCTGCCTCTGGAACTATGCATCTGGGACTCTGCCTCTGGGGGATTGCCTCTGAGACTCTGCCTCTGGGACTCTGCCTCTGGGACTCTGCCTCTGGGACTCTGGGACTGCCTCTGGGACTCTGCCTCTGGGACTCTGCCTCTCAGACTCTGCCTCTGGGACTCTGCCTCTGGGACTCTGCCTCTGGGACTCTGCCTCTGGGACTGCCTCTTGGACTCTGCCTCTGAAACTCTGCCTCTGGGACTCTGCCTCTGGGACTCTGCCTCTGGGACTCTGCCTCTGGGACTCTGCCTCTGGGACTCTGCCTCTGGGACTCTGCCTCTGGGACTCTGCCTCTGACATCTGCCTCTGGGACTCTGCCTCTGGGACTCTGCCTCTGGGACTCTGCCTCTGAGACTCTGCCTCTGGGACTCTGCCTCTGGGACTCTGCCTCTGGGACTGCCTCTTGGAATCTGCCTCTGTGACTCTGCCTCTGGGACTCTGCCTCTGGGGGATTGCCTCTGGGACTCTGCCTCTGGGACTCTGCCTCTGGGACTCTGCCTCTGGGACTCTGCCTCTGGGACTCTGCCTCTGGGACTCTGCCTCTGGGACTCTGCCTCTGAAACTCTGCCTATGGGACTCTGCCTCTGGGACTCTGCCTCTGGGACTCTGCCTCTGGGACTCTGCCTCTGGGACTCTGCCTCTGGGACTCTGCCTCTGGGACTCTGCCTCTGGCTCTGCCTCTGGGACTCTGCCTCTGGGACTCTGCCTCTGGGACTCTGCTTCTGGGACTCTGGGACTCTGCCTCTGGGACTCTGCTTCTGGGACTCTGCCTCTGGGACTCTGCCTCTGGGACTCTGCCTCTGGGACTCGGCCTCTGGGACTCTGCCTCTGGGACTCTGCCTCTGGGACTCTGCCTCTGGGACTCTTGCCTCTGGGACTCTGCCTCTGGGACTCTGCCTCTGGGACTCTGCCTCTGGGACTCTGCCTCTGGGACTGCCTCTGGCTCTGCCTCTGGGACTCTGCCTCTGGGACTCTGCCTCTGGGACTCTGCCTCTGGGACTCTGCCTCTGGCTCTGCCTCTGGGACTCTGCCTCTGGGACTCTGCCTCTGGGACTCTGCCTCTGGGACTCTGCCTCTGGGACTCTGGGACTCTGCCTCTGGGACTCTGCCTCTGGGACTCTGCCTCTGGGACTCTACCTCTGGGACTCTTCCTCTGGGGCTCTGCCTCTGGGACTCTGCCTCTGGGACTCTGCCTCTGGGACTCTGCCTCTGGGACTCTGCCTCTGGGACTCTGCCTCTGGGACTGGGACTCTGCCTCTGGGACTCTGCTTCTGGGACTCTGCCTCTGGGACTCTGCCTCTGGGACTCTGCCTCTGGGACTCTGCCTCTGGGACTCTGCCTCTGGGACTCTTGCCTCTGGGACTCTTGCCTCTGGGACTCTTGCCTCTGGGACTCTGCCTCTGGGACTGCCTCTGGGACTCTGCCTCTGGGACTCTGCCTCTGGGACTCTGCCTCTGGGACTCTGCCTCTGGGACTCTGCCTCTGGGACTCTGCCTCTGGCACTCGGCCTCTGGGACTCTGCCTCTGGGACTCTGCCTCTGGGACTCTGCCTCTGGGACTCTGCCTCTTGGACTCTGCCTCTGGGACTCTCTCAGGGACTCTGCCTCTGCGACTCTGCCTCTGGGACTCTGCCTCTGGGACTCTGCCTCTGGGACTCTGCCTCTGGGACTCTGCCTCTGGGACTCTGCCTCTGGGACTCTGCCTCTGGGACTCTGCCTCTGGAACTATGCATCTGGGACTCTGCCTCTGGGGGATTGCCTCTGAGACTCTGCCTCTGGGACTCTGCCTCTGGGACTCTGCCTCTGGGACTCTGGGACTGCCTCTGGGACTCTGCCTCTGGGACTCTGCCTCTCGGACTCTGCCTCTGGGACTCTGCCTCTGGGACTCTGCCTCTGGGACTCTGCCTCTGGGACTCTGCCTCTTGGACTCTGCCTCTGAAACTCTGCCTCTGGGACTCTGCCTCTGAGACTCTGCCTCTGGGACTCTGCCTCTGGGACTCTGCCTCTGGGACTCTGCCTCTGGGACTCTGCCTCTGAAACTCTGCCTATGGGACTCTGCCTCTGGGACTCTGCCTCTGGGACTCTGCCTCTGGGACTCTGCCTCTGGGACTCTGCCTCTGGCTCTGCCTCTGGGACTCTGCCTCTGGGACTCTGCCTCTGGGACTCTGCTTCTGGGACTCTGGGACTCTGCCTCTGGGACTCTGCTTCTGGGACTCTGCCTCTGGGACTCTGCCTCTGGGACTCTGCCTCTGGGACTCTGCCTCTGGGACTCGGCCTCTGGGACTCTGCCTCTGAGACTCTGCCTCTGGGACTCTGCCTCTGGGACTCTGCCTCTGGGACTCTGCCTCTGGGACTCTGCATCTGGGACTCTGCCTCTGGGACTCTGCCTCTGGGACTCTGCCTCTGACATCTGCCTCTGGGACTCTGCCTCTGGGACTCTGCCTCTGGGACTCTGCCTCTGAGACTCTGCCTCTGGGACTCTGCCTCTGGGACTGCCTCTTGGAATCTGCCTCTGTGACTCTGCCTCTGGGACTCTGCCTCTGGGGGATTGCCTCTGGGACTCTGCCTCTGGGACTCTGCCTCTGGGACTCTGCCTCTGGGACTCTGCCTCTGGGACTCTGCCTCTGGGACTCTGCCTCTGGGACTCTGCCTCTGAAACTCTGCCTATGGGACTCTGCCTCTGGGACTCTGCCTCTGGGACTCTGCCTCTGGGACTCTGCCTCTGGGACTCTGCCTCTGGGACTCTGCCTCTGGGACTCTGCCTCTGGCTCTGCCTCTGGGACTCTGCCTCTGGCTCTGCCTCTGGGACTCTGCCTCTGGGACTCTGCTTCTGGGACTCTGCCTCTGGGACTCTGCCTCTGGGACTCTGCCTCTGGGACTCGGCCTCTGGGACTCTGCCTCTGGGACTCTGCCTCTGGGACTCTGCCTCTGGGACTCTGCCTCTGGGACTCTGCCTCTGGGACTCTGCCTCTGGGACTGCCTCTGACATCTGCCTCTGGGACTCTGCCTCTGGGACTCTGCCTCTGCGACTCTGCCTCTGAGACTGCCTCTGGGACTCTGCCTCTGAGACTCTGCCTCTGGGACTCTGCCTCTGGGACTCTGCCTCTGTGACTCTGCCTCTGGGACTCTGCCTCTGGGACTCTGCCTCTGGGACTCTGCCTCTGGGACTCTGCCTCTGGGACTCTGCCTCTGGGACTCTGCCTCTGGGACTCTGCCTCTGAAACTCTGCCTATGGGACTCTGCCTCTGGGACTCTGCCTCTGGGACTCTGCTTCTGGGACTCTGGGACTCTGCCTCTGGGACTCTGCTTCTGGGACTCTGCCTCTGGGACTCTGCCTCTGGGACTCTGCCTCTGGGACTCGGCCTCTGGGACTCTGCCTCTGAGACTCTGCCTCTGGGACTCTGCCTCTGGGACTCTGCCTCTGGGACTCTGCCTCTGGGACTCTGCCTCTGGGACTCTGCCTCTGGGACTCTGCCTCTGACATCTGCCTCTGGGACTCTGCCTCTGGGACTCTGCCTCTGGGACTCTGCCTCTGAGACTCTGCCTCTGGGACTCTGCCTCTGGGACTCTGCCTCTGGGACTGCCTCTTGGAATCTGCCTCTGTGACTCTGCCTCTGGGACTCTGCCTCTGGGGGATTGCCTCTGGGACTCTGCCTCTGGGACTCTGCCTCTGGGACTCTGCTTCTGGGACTCTGCCTCTGGGACTCTGCCTCTGGGACTCTGCCTCTGGGACTCTGCCTCTGAAACTCTGCCTATGGGACTCTGCCTCTGGGACTCTGCCTCTGGGACTCTGCCTCTGGGACTCTGCCTCTGGGACTCTGCCTCTGGGACTCTGCCTCTGGGACTCTGCCTCTGGCTCTGCCTCTGGGACTCTGCCTCTGGGACTCTGCCTCTGGGACTCTGCTTCTGGGACTCTGGGACTCTGCCTCTGGGACTCTGCTTCTGGGACTCTGCCTCTGGGACTCTGCCTCTGGGACTCTGCCTCTGGGACTCGGCCTCTGGGACTCTGCCTCTGGGACTCTGCCTCTGGGACTCTGCCTCTGGGACTCTTGCCTCTGGGACTCTGCCTCTGGGACTCTGCCTCTGGGACTCTGCCTCTGGGACTCTGCCTCTGGGACTCTGCCTCTGGGACTCTGCCTCTGGGACTCTGCCTCTGGCTCTGCCTCTGGGACTCTGCCTCTGGGACTCTGCCTCTGGGACTCTGCCTCTGGGACTCTGCCTCTGGCTCTGCCTCTGGGACTCTGCCTCTGGGACTCTGCCTCTGGGACTCTGGGACTCTGCCTCTGGGACTCTGCCTCTGGGACTCTGCCTCTGGGACTCTACCTCTGGGACTCTTCCTCTGGGGCTCTGCCTCTGGGACTCTGCCTCTGGGACTCTGCCTCTGGGACTCTGCCTCTGGGAATCTGCCTCTGGGACTGGGACTCTGCCTCTGGGACTCTGCTTCTGGGACTCTGCCTCTGGGACTCTGCCTCTGGGACTCGGCCTCTGGGACTCTGCCTCTGGGACTCTGCCTCTGGGACTCTGCCTCTGGGACTCTTGCCTCTGGGACTCTTGCCTCTGGGATTCTGCCTCTGGGACTCTGCCTCTGGGACTCTGCCTCTGGGACTCTGCCTCTGGGACTCTGCCTCTGGGACTCTGCCTCTGGGACTCTGCCTCTGGGACTCTGCATCTGGCACTCGGCCTCTGGGACTCTGCCTCTGGGACTCTGCCTCTGGGACTCTGCCTCTGGGACTCTGCCTCTTGGACTCTGCCTCTTGGACTCTGCCTCTGGGACTCTGCCTCTGGGACTCTGCGACTCTGCCTCTGGGACTCTGCCTCTGGGACTCTGCCTCTGGGACTCTGCCTCTGGGACTCTGCCTCTGGGACTCTGCCTCTGGGACTCTGCCTCTGGGACTCTGCCTCTGGAACTATGCATCTGGGACTCTGCCTCTGGGGGATTGCCTCTGAGACTCTGCCTCTGGGACTCTGCCTCTGGGACTCTGCCTCTGGGACTCTGGGACTGCCTCTGGGACTCTGCCTCTGGGACTCTGCCTCTCGGACTCTGCCTCTGGGACTCTGCCTCTGGGACTCTGCCTCTGGGACTCTGCCTCTGGGACTCTGCCTCTTGGACTCTGCCTCTGAAACTCTGCCTATGGGACTCTGCCTCTGGGACTCTGCCTCTGGGACTCTGCCTCTGGGACTCTGCCTCTGGGACTCTGCCTCTGGGACTCTGCCTCTGGGACTCTGCCTCTGGGACTCTGCCTCTGGGACTCTGCCTCTGGGACTCTGCCTCTGCGACTCTGCCTCTGAGACTGCCTCTGAAACTCTGCCTCTGGGACTCTGCCTCTGGGACTGCCTCTTGGAATCTGCCTCTGTGACTCTGCCTCTGGGACTCTGCCTCTGGGACTCTGCCTCTGGGACTCTGCCTCTGGGACTCTGCCTCTGGGACTCTGCCTCTGGGACTCTGCCTCTGGGACTCTACCTCTGGGACTCTTCCTGGGACTCTGCCTCTGGGACTCTGCCTCTGGGACTCTGCCTCTGGGACTCTGCCTCTGGGACTCTGCCTCTGGGACTGGGACTCTGCCTCTGGGACTCTGCTTCTGGGACTCTGCCTCTGGGACTCTGCCTCTGAGACTCTGCCTCTGGGACTCTGCCTCTGGGACTGCCTCTTGGAATCTGCCTCTGTGACTCTGCCTCTGGGACTCTGCCTCTGGGGGATTGCCTCTGGGACTCTGCCTCTGGGACTCTGCCTCTGGGACTCTGCCTCTGGGACTCTGCCTCTGGGACTCTGCCTCTGGGACTCTGCCTCTGGGACTCTGCCTCTGGGACTCTGCCTATGGGACTCTGCCTCTGGGACTCTGCCTCTGGGACTCTGCCTCTGGGACTCTGCCTCTGGGACTCTGCCTCTGGGACTCTGCCTCTGGGACTCTGCCTCTGGCTCTGCCTCTGGGACTCTGCCTCTGGCTCTGCCTCTGGGACTCTGCCTCTGGGACTCTGCTTCTGGGACTCTGCCTCTGGGACTCTGCCTCTGGGACTCTGCCTCTGGGACTCGGCCTCTGGGACTCTGCCTCTGGGACTCTGCCTCTGGGACTCTGCCTCTGGGACTCTGCCTCTGGGACTCTGCCTCTGGGACTCTGCCTCTGGGACTCTGCCTCTGGGACTGCCTCTGACATCTGCCTCTGGGACTCTGCCTCTGGGACTCTGCCTCTGCGACTCTGCCTCTGAGACTGCCTCTGGGACTCTGCCTCTGAGACTCTGCCTCTGTTACTCTGCCTCTGGGACTCTGCCTCTGTGACTCTGCCTCTGGGACTCTGCCTCTGGGACTCTGCCTCTGGGACTCTGCCTCTGGGACTCTGCCTCTGACATCTGCCTCTGGGACTCTGCCTCTGGGACTCTGCCTCTGGGACTCTGCCTCTGAGACTCTGCCTCTGGGACTCTGCCTCTGGGACTCTGCCTCTGGGACTGCCTCTTGGAATCTGCCTCTGTGACTCTGCCTCTGGGACTCTGCCTCTGGGGGATTGCCTCTGGGACTCTGCCTCTGGGACTCTGCCTCTGGGACTCTGCTTCTGGGACTCTGCTTCTGGGACTCTGCCTCTGGGACTCTGCCTCTGGGACTCTGCCTCTGGGACTCGGCCTCTGGGACTCTGCCTCTGGGACTCTGCCTCTGGGACTCTGCCTCTGGGACTCTGCCTCTCGGACTCTGCCTCTGGGACTCTGCCTCTGGGACTCTGCCTCTGGGACTCTGCCTCTGGGACTCTGCCTCTTGGACTCTGCCTCTGAAACTCTGCCTCTGGGACTCTGCCTCTGAGACTCTGCCTCTGGGACTCTGCCTCTGGGACTCTGCCTCTGGGACTCTGCCTCTGGCTCTGCCTCTGGGACTCTGCCTCTGGGACTCTGCCTCTGGGACTCTGCTTCTGGGACTCTGGGACTCTGCCTCTGGGACTCTGCTTCTGGGACTCTGCCTCTGGGACTCTGCCTCTGGGACTCTGCCTCTGGGACTCTGCCTCTGGGACTCGGCCTCTGGGACTCTGCCTCTGAGACTCTGCCTCTGGGACTCTGCCTCTGGGACTCTGCCTCTGGGACTCTGCCTCTGGGACTCTGCATCTGGGACTCTGCCTCTGGGACTCTGCCTCTGGGACTCTGCCTCTGACATCTGCCTCTGGGACTCTGCCTCTGGGACTCTGCCTCTGGGACTCTGCCTCTGAGACTCTGCCTCTGGGACTCTGCCTCTGGGACTGCCTCTTGGAATCTGCCTCTGTGACTCTGCCTCTGGGACTCTGCCTCTGGGGGATTGCCTCTGGGACTCTGCCTCTGGGACTCTGCCTCTGGGACTCTGCCTCTGGGACTCTGCCTCTGGGACTCTGCCTCTGGGACTCTGCCTCTGGGACTCTGCCTCTGAAACTCTGCCTATGGGACTCTGCCTCTGGGACTCTGCCTCTGGGACTCTGCCTCTGGGACTCTGCCTCTGGGACTCTGCCTCTGGGACTCTGCCTCTGGGACTCTGCCTCTGGCTCTGCCTCTGGGACTCTGCCTCTGGCTCTGCCTCTGGGACTCTGCCTCTGGGACTCTGCTTCTGGGACTCTGCCTCTGGGACTCTGCCTCTGGGACTCTGCCTCTGGGACTCGGCCTCTGGGACTCTGCCTCTGGGACTCTGCCTCTGGGACTCTGCCTCTGGGACTCTGCCTCTGGGACTCTGCCTCTGGGACTCTGCCTCTGGGACTGCCTCTGACATCTGCCTCTGGGACTCTGCCTCTGGGACTCTGCCTCTGCGACTCTGCCTCTGAGACTGCCTCTGGGACTCTGCCTCTGAGACTCTGCCTCTGGGACTCTGCCTCTGGGACTCTGCCTCTGTGACTCTGCCTCTGGGACTCTGCCTCTGGGACTCTGCCTCTGGGACTCTGCCTCTGGGACTCTGCCTCTGGGACTCTGCCTCTGGGACTCTGCCTCTGGGACTCTGCCTCTGAAACTCTGCCTATGGGACTCTGCCTCTGGGACTCTGCCTCTGGGACTCTGCTTCTGGGACTCTGGGACTCTGCCTCTGGGACTCTGCTTCTGGGACTCTGCCTCTGGGACTCTGCCTCTGGGACTCTGCCTCTGGGACTCGGCCTCTGGGACTCTGCCTCTGAGACTCTGCCTCTGGGACTCTGCCTCTGGGACTCTGCCTCTGGGACTCTGCCTCTGGGACTCTGCCTCTGGGACTCTGCCTCTGGGACTCTGCCTCTGACATCTGCCTCTGGGACTCTGCCTCTGGGACTCTGCCTCTGGGACTCTGCCTCTGGGACTGCCTCTTGGAATCTGCCTCTGTGACTCTGCCTCTGGGACTCTGCCTCTGGGGGATTGCCTCTGGGACTCTGCCTCTGGGACTCTGCCTCTGGGGGATTGCCTCTGGGACTCTGCCTCTGGGACTCTGCCTCTGGGACTCTGCTTCTGGGACTCTGCCTCTGGGACTCTGCCTCTGGGACTCTGCCTCTGGGACTCTGCCTCTGAAACTCTGCCTATGGGACTCTGCCTCTGGGACTCTGCCTCTGGGACTCTGCCTCTGGGACTCTGCCTCTGGGACTCTGCCTCTGGGACTCTGCCTCTGGGACTCTGCCTCTGGCTCTGCCTCTGGGACTCTGCCTCTGGGACTCTGCCTCTGGGACTCTGCTTCTGGGACTCTGGGACTCTGCCTCTGGGACTCTGCTTCTGGGACTCTGCCTCTGGGACTCTGCCTCTGGGACTCTGCCTCTGGGACTCGGCCTCTGGGACTCTGCCTCTGGGACTCTGCCTCTGGGACTCTGCCTCTGGGACTCTTGCCTCTGGGACTCTGCCTCTGGGACTCTGCCTCTGGGACTCTGCCTCTGGGACTCTGCCTCTGGGACTCTGCCTCTGGGACTCTGCCTCTGGCTCTGCCTCTGGGACTCTGCCTCTGGGACTCTGCCTCTGGGACTCTGCCTCTGGGACTCTGCCTCTGGGACTCTGCCTCTGGGACTCTGCCTCTGGCTCTGCCTCTGGGACTCTGCCTCTGGGACTCTGCCTCTGGGACTCTGCTTCTGGGACTCTGGGACTCTGCCTCTGGGACTCTGCTTCTGGGACTCTGCCTCTGGGACTCTGCCTCTGGGACTCTGCCTCTGGGACTCTGCCTCTGGGACTCGGCCTCTGGGACTCTGCCTCTGAGACTCTGCCTCTGGGACTCTGCCTCTGGGACTCTGCCTCTGGGACTCTGCCTCTGGGACTGCATCTGGGACTCTGCCTCTGGGACTCTGCCTCTGGGACTCTGCCTCTGACATCTGCCTCTGGGACTCTGCCTCTGGGACTCTGCCTCTGGGACTCTGCCTCTGAGACTCTGCCTCTGGGACTCTGCCTCTGGGACTGCCTCTTGGAATCTGCCTCTGTGACTCTGCCTCTGGGACTCTGCCTCTGGGGGATTGCCTCTGGGACTCTGCCTCTGGGACTCTGCCTCTGGGACTCTGCCTCTGGGACTCTGCCTCTGGGACTCTGCCTCTGGGACTCTGCCTGGGACTCTGCCTCTGAAACTCTGCCTATGGGACTCTGCCTCTGGGACTCTGCCTCTGGGACTCTGCCTCTGGGACTCTGCCTCTGGGACTCTGCCTCTGGGACTCTGCCTCTGGGACTCTGCCTCTGGCTCTGCCTCTGGGACTCTGCCTCTGGCTCTGCCTCTGGGACTCTGCTTCTGGGACTCTGCTTCTGGGACTCTGCCTCTGGGACTCTGCCTCTGGGACTCTGCCTCTGGGACTCTGCCTCTGGGACTCTGCCTCTGGGACTCTGCCTCTGGGACTCTGCCTCTGGGACTCTGCCTCTGGGACTCTGCCTCTGGGACTCTGCCTCTGGGACTGCCTCTGACATCTGCCTCTGGGACTCTGCCTCTGGGACTCTGCCTCTGCGACTCTGCCTCTGGGACTCTGCCTCTGAGACTCTGCCTCTGGGACTCTGCCTCTGGGACTCTGCCTCTGTGACTCTGCCTCTGGGACTCTGCCTCTGGGACTCTGCCTCTGGGACTCTGCCTCTGGGACTCTGCCTCTGGGACTCTGCCTCTGGGACTCTGCCTCTGGGACTCTGCCTCTGGGACTCTGCCTCTGGGACTCTGCCTCTGGGACTCTGCCTCTGGGACTCTGCCTCTGACATCTGCCTATGGGACTCTGCCTCTGGGACTCTGCCTCTGGGACTCTGCTTCTGGGACTCTGGGACTCTGCCTCTGGGACTCTGCCTCTGGGACTCTGCCTCTGGGACTCTGCCTCTGGGACTCTGCCTCTGGGACTCTGCCTCTGGGACTCTGCCTCTGGGACTCTGCCTCTGGGACTCTGCCTCTGGGACTCTGCCTATGGGACTCTGCCTATGGGACTCTGCCTCTGGGACTCTGCCTCTGGGACTCTGCCTCTGGGACTCTGCCTCTGGGACTCTGCCTCTGGGACTCTGCCTCTGGCTCTGCCTCTGGGACTCTGCCTCTGGGACTCTGCCTCTGGGACTCTGCCTCTGGGACTCTGCTTCTGGGACTCTGCCTCTGGGACTCTGCCTCTGGGACTCGGCCTCTGGGACTCTGCCTCTGGGACTCTGCCTCTGGGACTCTGCCTCTGGGACTCTGCCTCTGGGACTCTGCCTCTGGGACTGCCTCTGACATCTGCCTCTGGGACTCTGCCTCTGGGACTCTGCCTCTGCGACTCTGCCTCTGAGACTGCCTCTGGGACTCTGCCTCTGAGACTCTGCCTCTGTTACTCTGCCTCTGGGACTCTGCCTCTGTGACTCTGCCTCTGTGACTCTGCCTCTGGGACTCTGCCTCTGGGACTCTGCCTCTGGGACTCTGCCTCTGGGACTCTGCCTCTGGGACTCTGCCTCTGACATCTGCCTCTGGGACTCTGCCTCTGGGACTCTGCCTCTGGGACTCTGCCTCTGAGACTCTGCCTCTGGGACTCTGCCTCTGGGACTCTGCCTCTGGGACTGCCTCTTGGAATCTGCCTCTGTGACTCTGCCTCTGGGACTCTGCCTCTGGGGGATTGCCTCTGGGACTCTGCCTCTGGGACTCTGCCTCTGGGACTCTGCTTCTGGGACTCTGCTTCTGGGACTCTGCCTCTGGGACTCTGCCTCTGGGACTCTGCCTCTGGGACTCGGCCTCTGGGACTCTGCCTCTGGGACTCTGCCTCTGGGACTCTGCCTCTGGGACTCTGCCTCTCGGACTCTGCCTCTGGGACTCTGCCTCTGGGACTCTGCCTCTGGGACTCTGCCTCTGGGACTCTGCCTCTTGGACTCTGCCTCTGAAACTCTGCCTCTGGGACTCTGCCTCTGAGACTCTGCCTCTGGGACTCTGCCTCTGGGACTCTGCCTCTGGGACTCTGCCTCTGGGACTCTGCCTCTGAAACTCTGCCTATGGGACTCTGCCTCTGGGACTCTGCCTCTGGGACTCTGCCTCTGGGACTCTGCCTCTGGGACTCTGCCTCTGGCTCTGCCTCTGGGACTCTGCCTCTGGGACTCTGCCTCTGGGACTCTGCTTCTGGGACTCTGGGACTCTGCCTCTGGGACTCTGCTTCTGGGACTCTGCCTCTGGGACTCTGCCTCTGGGACTCTGCCTCTGGGACTCTGCCTCTGGGACTCGGCCTCTGGGACTCTGCCTCTGAGACTCTGCCTCTGGGACTCTGCCTCTGGGACTCTGCCTCTGGGACTCTGCCTCTGGGACTCTGCATCTGGGACTCTGCCTCTGGGACTCTGCCTCTGGGACTCTGCCTCTGACATCTGCCTCTGGGACTCTGCCTCTGGGACTCTGCCTCTGGGACTCTGCCTCTGAGACTCTGCCTCTGGGACTCTGCCTCTGGGACTGCCTCTTGGAATCTGCCTCTGTGACTCTGCCTCTGGGACTCTGCCTCTGGGGGATTGCCTCTGGGACTCTGCCTCTGGGACTCTGCCTCTGGGACTCTGCCTCTGGGACTCTGCCTCTGGGACTCTGCCTCTGGGACTCTGCCTCTGGGACTCTGCCTCTGAAACTCTGCCTATGGGACTCTGCCTCTGGGACTCTGCCTCTGGGACTCTGCCTCTGGGACTCTGCCTCTGGGACTCTGCCTCTGGGACTCTGCCTCTGGGACTCTGCCTCTGGCTCTGCCTCTGGGACTCTGCCTCTGGCTCTGCCTCTGGGACTCTGCCTCTGGGACTCTGCTTCTGGGACTCTGCCTCTGGGACTCTGCCTCTGGGACTCTGCCTCTGGGACTCGGCCTCTGGGACTCTGCCTCTGGGACTCTGCCTCTGGGACTCTGCCTCTGGGACTCTGCCTCTGGGACTCTGCCTCTGGGACTCTGCCTCTGGGACTGCCTCTGACATCTGCCTCTGGGACTCTGCCTCTGGGACTCTGCCTCTGCGACTCTGCCTCTGAGACTGCCTCTGGGACTCTGCCTCTGAGACTCTGCCTCTGGGACTCTGCCTCTGGGACTCTGCCTCTGTGACTCTGCCTCTGGGACTCTGCCTCTGGGACTCTGCCTCTGGGACTCTGCCTCTGGGACTCTGCCTCTGGGACTCTGCCTCTGGGACTCTGCCTCTGGGACTCTGCCTCTGAAACTCTGCCTATGGGACTCTGCCTCTGGGACTCTGCCTCTGGGACTCTGCTTCTGGGACTCTGGGACTCTGCCTCTGGGACTCTGCTTCTGGGACTCTGCCTCTGGGACTCTGCCTCTGGGACTCTGCCTCTGGGACTCGGCCTCTGGGACTCTGCCTCTGAGACTCTGCCTCTGGGACTCTGCCTCTGGGACTCTGCCTCTGGGACTCTGCCTCTGGGACTCTGCCTCTGGGACTCTGCCTCTGGGACTCTGCCTCTGACATCTGCCTCTGGGACTCTGCCTCTGGGACTCTGCCTCTGGGACTCTGCCTCTGAGACTCTGCCTCTGGGACTCTGCCTCTGGGACTCTGCCTCTGGGACTGCCTCTTGGAATCTGCCTCTGTGACTCTGCCTCTGGGACTCTGCCTCTGGGGGATTGCCTCTGGGACTCTGCCTCTGGGACTCTGCCTCTGGGACTCTGCTTCTGGGACTCTGCTTCTGGGACTCTGCCTCTGGGACTCTGCCTCTGGGACTCTGCCTCTGGGACTCTGCCTATGGGACTCTGCCTATGGGACTCTGCCTCTGGGACTCTGCCTCTGGGACTCTGCCTCTGGGACTCTGCCTCTGGGACTCTGCCTCTGGGACTCTGCCTCTGGGACTCTGCCTCTGGCTCTGCCTCTGGGACTCTGCCTCTGGGACTCTGCCTCTGGGACTCTGCTTCTGGGACTCTGGGACTCTGCCTCTGGGACTCTGCTTCTGGGACTCTGCCTCTGGGACTCTGCCTCTGGGACTCTGCCTCTGGGACTCGGCCTCTGGGACTCTGCCTCTGGGACTCTGCCTCTGGGACTCTGCCTCTGGGACTCTTGCCTCTGGGACTCTGCCTCTGGGACTCTGCCTCTGGGACTCTGCCTCTGGGACTCTGCCTCTGGGACTCTGCCTCTGGCTCTGCCTCTGGGACTCTGCCTCTGGGACTCTGCCTCTGGGACTCTGCCTCTGGGACTCTGCCTCTGGGACTCTGCCTCTGGGACTCTGCCTCTGGCTCTGCCTCTGGGACTCTGCCTCTGGGACTCTGCCTCTGGGACTCTGCTTCTGGGACTCTGGGACTCTGCCTCTGGGACTCTGCTTCTGGGACTCTGCCTCTGGGACTCTGCCTCTGGGACTCTGCCTCTGGGACTCTGCCTCTGGGACTCGGCCTCTGGGACTCTGCCTCTGAGACTCTGCCTCTGGGACTCGGCCTCTGGGACTCTGCCTCTGGGACTCTGCCTCTGGGACTGCATCTGGGACTCTGCCTCTGGGACTCTGCCTCTGGGACTCTGCCTCTGACATCTGCCTCTGGGACTCTGCCTCTGGGACTCTGCCTCTGGGACTCTGCCTCTGGGACTCTGCCTCTGAGACTCTGCCTCTGGGACTCTGCCTCTGGGACTGCCTCTTGGAATCTGCCTCTGTGACTCTGCCTCTGGGACTCTGCCTCTGGGGGATTGCCTCTGGGACTCTGCCTCTGGGACTCTGCCTCTGGGACTCTGCCTCTGGGACTCTGCCTCTGGGACTCTGCCTCTGGGACTCTGCCTGGGACTCTGCCTCTGAAACTCTGCCTATGGGACTCTGCCTCTGGGACTCTGCCTCTGGGACTCTGCCTCTGGGACTCTGCCTCTGGGACTCTGCCTCTGGGACTCTGCCTCTGGGACTCTGCCTCTGGCTCTGCCTCTGGGACTCTGCCTCTGGCTCTGCCTCTGGGACTCTGCTTCTGGGACTCTGCTTCTGGGACTCTGCCTCTGGGACTCTGCCTCTGGGACTCTGCCTCTGGGACTCTGCCTCTGGGACTCTGCCTCTGGGACTCTGCCTCTGGGACTCTGCCTCTGGGACTCTGCCTCTGGGACTCTGCCTCTGGGACTCTGCCTCTGGGACTGCCTCTGACATCTGCCTCTGGGACTCTGCCTCTGGGACTCTGCCTCTGCGACTCTGCCTCTGGGACTCTGCCTCTGAGACTCTGCCTCTGGGACTCTGCCTCTGGGACTCTGCCTCTGTGACTCTGCCTCTGGGACTCTGCCTCTGGGACTCTGCCTCTGGGACTCTGCCTCTGGGACTCTGCCTCTGGGACTCTGCCTCTGGGACTCTGCCTCTGGGACTCTGCCTCTGGGACTCTGCCTCTGGGACTCTGCCTCTGGGACTCTGCCTCTGGGACTCTGCCTCTGACATCTGCCTATGGGACTCTGCCTCTGGGACTCTGCCTCTGGGACTCTGCTTCTGGGACTCTGGGACTCTGCCTCTGGGACTCTGCTTCTGGGACTCTGCCTCTGGGACTCTGCCTCTGGGACTCTGCCTCTGGGACTCGGCCTCTGGGACTCTGCCTCTGAGACTCTGCCTCTGGGACTCTGCCTCTGGGACTCTGCCTCTGGGACTCTGCCTCTGGGACTCTGCCTCTGGGACTCTGCCTCTGGGACTCTGCCTCTGACATCTGCCTCTGGGACTCTGCCTCTGGGACTCTGCCTCTGGGACTCTGCCTCTGAGACTCTGCCTCTGGGACTCTGCCTCTGGGACTCTGCCTCTGGGACTGCCTCTTGGAATCTGCCTCTGTGACTCTGCCTCTGGGACTCTGCCTCTGGGGGATTGCCTCTGGGACTCTGCCTCTGGGACTCTGCCTCTGGGACTCTGCTTCTGGGACTCTGCCTCTGGGACTCTGCCTCTGGGACTCTGCCTCTGGGACTCTGCCTCTGGGACTCTGCCTATGGGACTCTGCCTCTGGGACTCTGCCTCTGGGACTCTGCCTCTGGGACTCTGCCTCTGGGACTCTGCCTCTGGGACTCTGCCTCTGGGACTCTGCCTCTGGCTCTGCCTCTGGGACTCTGCCTCTGGGACTCTGCCTCTGGGACTCTGCTTCTGGGACTCTGGGACTCTGCCTCTGGGACTCTGCTTCTGGGACTCTGCCTCTGGGACTCTGCCTCTGGGACTCTGCCTCTGGGACTCGGCCTCTGGGACTCTGCCTCTGGGACTCTGCCTCTGGGACTCTGCCTCTGGGACTCTTGCCTCTGGGACTCTGCCTCTGGGACTCTGCCTCTGGGACTCTGCCTCTGGGACTCTGCCTCTGGGACTCTGCCTCTGGGACTCTGCCTCTGGGACTCTGCCTCTGGCTCTGCCTCTGGGACTCTGCCTCTGGGACTCTGCCTCTGGGACTCTGCCTCTGGGACTCTGCCTCTGGCTCTGCCTCTGGGACTCTGCCTCTGGGACTCTGCCTCTGGGACTCTGCCTCTGGGACTCTGGGACTCTGCCTCTGGGACTCTGCCTCTGGGACTCTGCCTCTGGGACTCTACCTCTGGGACTCTTCCTCTGGGGCTCTGCCTCTGGGACTCTGCCTCTGGGACTCTGCCTCTGGGACTCTGCCTCTGGGACTCTGCCTCTGGGACTGGGACTCTGCCTCTGGGACTCTGCTTCTGGGACTCTGCCTCTGGGACTCTGCCTCTGGGACTCTGCCTCTGGGACTCTGCCTCTGGGACTCTGCCTCTGGGACTCTGCCTCTGGGACTCTTGCCTCTGGGACTCTTGCCTCTGGGATTCTGCCTCTGGGACTGCCTCTGGGACTCTGCCTCTGGGACTCTGCCTCTGGGACTCTGCCTCTGGGACTCTGCCTCTGGGACTCTGCATCTGGCACTCGGCCTCTGGGACTCTGCCTCTGGGACTCTGCCTCTGGGACTCTGCCTCTGGGACTCTGCCTCTTGGACTCTGCCTCTTGGACTCTGCCTCTGGGACTCTCTCAGGGACTCTGCGACTCTGCCTCTGGGACTCTGCCTCTGGGACTCTGCCTCTGGGACTCTGCCTCTGGGACTCTGCCTCTGGGACTCTGCCTCTGGGACTCTGCCTCTGGGACTCTGCCTCTGGAACTATGCATCTGGGACTCTGCCTCTGGGGGATTGCCTCTGAGACTCTGCCTCTGGGACTCTGCCTCTGGGACTCTGCCTCTGGGACTCTGGGACTGCCTCTGGGACTCTGCCTCTGGGACTCTGCCTCTCGGACTCTGCCTCTGGGACTCTGCCTCTGGGACTCTGCCTCTGGGACTCTGCCTCTGGGACTCTGCCTCTTGGACTCTGCCTCTGAAACTCTGCCTATGGGACTCTGCCTCTGGGACTCTGCCTCTGGGACTCTGCCTCTGGGACTCTGCCTCTGGGACTCTGCCTCTGGGACTCTGCCTCTGGGACTCTGCCTCTGGGACTCTGCCTCTGGGACTCTGCCTCTGACATCTGCCTCTGGGACTCTGCCTCTGGGACTCTGCCTCTGCGACTCTGCCTCTGAGACTGCCTCTGAAACTCTGCCTCTGGGACTCTGCCTCTGGGACTGCCTCTTGGAATCTGCCTCTGTGACTCTGCCTCTGGGACTCTGCCTCTGGGACTCTGCCTCTGGGACTCTGCCTCTGGGACTCTGCCTCTGGGACTCTGCCTCTGGGACTCTGCCTCTGGGACTCTACCTCTGGGACTCTTCCTCTGGGACTCTGCCTCTGGGACTCTGCCTCTGGGACTCTGCCTCTGGGACTCTGCCTCTGGGACTCTGCCTCTGGGACTGGGACTCTGCCTCTGGGACTCTGCTTCTGGGACTCTGCCTCTGGGACTCTGCCTCTGAGACTCTGCCTCTGGGACTCTGCCTCTGGGACTGCCTCTTGGAATCTGCCTCTGTGACTCTGCCTCTGGGACTCTGCCTCTGGGGGATTGCCTCTGGGACTCTGCCTCTGGGACTCTGCCTCTGGGACTCTGCCTCTGGGACTCTGCCTCTGGGACTCTGCCTCTGGGACTCTGCCTCTGGGACTCTGCCTCTGAAACTCTGCCTATGGGACTCTGCCTCTGGGACTCTGCCTCTGGGACTCTGCCTCTGGGACTCTGCCTCTGGGACTCTGCCTCTGGGACTCTGCCTCTGGGACTCTGCCTCTGGCTCTGCCTCTGGGACTCTGCCTCTGGCTCTGCCTCTGGGACTCTGCCTCTGGGACTCTGCTTCTGGGACTCTGCCTCTGGGACTCTGCCTCTGGGACTCTGCCTCTGGGACTCGGCCTCTGGGACTCTGCCTCTGGGACTCTGCCTCTGGGACTCTGCCTCTGGGACTCTGCCTCTGGGACTCTGCCTCTGGGACTCTGCCTCTGGGACTGCCTCTGACATCTGCCTCTGGGACTCTGCCTCTGGGACTCTGCCTCTGCGACTCTGCCTCTGAGACTGCCTCTGGGACTCTGCCTCTGAGACTCTGCCTCTGTTACTCTGCCTCTGGGACTCTGCCTCTGTGACTCTGCCTCTGGGACTCTGCCTCTGGGACTCTGCCTCTGGGACTCTGCCTCTGGGACTCTGCCTCTGGGACTCTGCCTCTGGGACTCTGCCTCTGAAACTCTGCCTATGGGACTCTGCCTCTGGGACTCTGCCTCTGGGACTCTGCTTCTGGGACTCTGGGACTCTGCCTCTGGGACTCTGCTTCTGGGACTCTGCCTCTGGGACTCTGCCTCTGGGACTCGGCCTCTGGGACTCTGCCTCTGAGACTCTGCCTCTGGGACTCTGCCTCTGGGACTCTGCCTCTGGGACTCTGCCTCTGGGACTCTGCCTCTGGGACTCTGCCTCTGGGACTCTGCCTCTGACATCTGCCTCTTGGACTCTGCCTCTGGGACTCTGCCTCTGGGACTCTGCCTCTGAGACTCTGCCTCTGGGACTCTGCCTCTGGGACTCTGCCTCTGGGACTGCCTCTTGGAATCTGCCTCTGTGACTCTGCCTCTGGGACTCTGCCTCTGGGGGATTGCCTCTGGGACTCTGCCTCTGGGACTCTGCCTCTGGGACTCTGCTTCTGGGACTCTGCCTCTGGGACTCTGCCTCTGGGACTCTGCCTCTGGGACTCTGCCTCTGAAACTCTGCCTATGGGACTCTGCCTCTGGGACTCTGCCTCTGGGACTCTGCCTCTGGGACTCTGCCTCTGGGACTCTGCCTCTGGGACTCTGCCTCTGGGACTCTGCCTCTGGCTCTGCCTCTGGGACTCTGCCTCTGGGACTCTGCCTCTGGGACTCTGCTTCTGGGACTCTGGGACTCTGCCTCTGGGACTCTGCTTCTGGGACTCTGCCTCTGGGACTCTGCCTCTGGGACTCTGCCTCTGGGACTCGGCCTCTGGGACTCTGCCTCTGGGACTCTGCCTCTGGGACTCTGCCTCTGGGACTCTTGCCTCTGGGACTCTGCCTCTGGGACTCTGCCTCTGGGACTCTGCCTCTGGGACTCTGCCTCTGGGACTCTGCCTCTGGGACTCTGCCTCTGGGACTCTGCCTCTGGCTCTGCCTCTGGGACTCTGCCTCTGGGACTCTGCCTCTGGGACTCTGCCTCTGGGACTCTGCCTCTGGCTCTGCCTCTGGGACTCTGCCTCTGGGACTCTGCCTCTGGGACTCTGCCTCTGGGACTCTGGGACTCTGCCTCTGGGACTCTGCCTCTGGGACTCTGCCTCTGGGACTCTACCTCTGGGACTCTTCCTCTGGGGCTCTGCCTCTGGGACTCTGCCTCTGGGACTCTGCCTCTGGGACTCTGCCTCTGGGACTCTGCCTCTGGGACTGGGACTCTGCCTCTGGGACTCTGCTTCTGGGACTCTGCCTCTGGGACTCTGCCTCTGGGACTCTGCCTCTGGGACTCTGCCTCTGGGACTCTGCCTCTGGGACTCTGCCTCTGGGACTCTTGCCTCTGGGACTCTTGCCTCTGGGATTCTGCCTCTGGGACTGCCTCTGGGACTCTGCCTCTGGGACTCTGCCTCTGGGACTCTGCCTCTGGGACTCTGCCTCTGGGACTCTGCCTCTGGGACTCTGCATCTGGCACTCGGCCTCTGGGACTCTGCCTCTGGGACTCTGCCTCTGGGACTCTGCCTCTGGGACTCTGCCTCTTGGACTCTGCCTCTTGGACTCTCTCAGGGACTCTGCGACTCTGCCTCTGGGACTCTGCCTCTGGGACTCTGCCTCTGGGACTCTGCCTCTGGGACTCTGCCTCTGGGACTCTGCCTCTGGGACTCTGCCTCTGGGACTCTGCCTCTGGAACTATGCATCTGGGACTCTGCCTCTGGGGGATTGCCTCTGAGACTCTGCCTCTGGGACTCTGCCTCTGGGACTCTGCCTCTGGGACTCTGGGACTGCCTCTGGGACTCTGCCTCTGGGACTCTGCCTCTCGGACTCTGCCTCTGGGACTCTGCCTCTGGGACTCTGCCTCTGGGACTCTGCCTCTGGGACTCTGCCTCTTGGACTCTGCCTCTGAAACTCTGCCTATGGGACTCTGCCTCTGGGACTCTGCCTCTGGGACTCTGCCTCTGGGACTCTGCCTCTGGGACTCTGCCTCTGGGACTCTGCCTCTGGGACTCTGCCTCTGGGACTCTGCCTCTGACATCTGCCTCTGGGACTCTGCCTCTGGGACTCTGCCTCTGCGACTCTGCCTCTGAGACTGCCTCTGAAACTCTGCCTCTGGGACTCTGCCTCTGGGACTGCCTCTTGGAATCTGCCTCTGTGACTCTGCCTCTGGGACTCTGCCTCTGGGACTCTGCCTCTGGGACTCTGCCTCTGGGACTCTGCCTCTGGGACTCTGCCTCTGGGACTCTGCCTCTGGGACTCTACCTCTGGGACTCTTCCTCTGGGACTCTGCCTCTGGGACTCTGCCTCTGGGACTCTGCCTCTGGGACTCTGCCTCTGGGACTCTGCCTCTGGGACTGGGACTCTGCCTCTGGGACTCTGCTTCTGGGACTCTGCCTCTGGGACTCTGCCTCTGGGACTCTGCCTCTGGGACTCTGCCTCTGGGACTCTGCCTCTGGGACTCTGCCTCTGGGACTCTTGCCTCTGGGACTCTTGCCTCTGGGACTCTGCCTCTGGGACTGCCTCTGGGACTCTGCCTCTGGGACTCTGCCTCTGGGACTCTGCCTCTGGGACTCTGCCTCTGGGACTCTGCCTCTGGGACTCTGCCTCTGGCACTCGGCCTCTGGGACTCTGCCTCTGGGACTCTGCCTCTGGGACTCTGCCTCTGGGACTCTGCCTCTTGGACTCTGCCTCTTGGACTCTGCCTCTGGGACTCTCTCAGGGACTCTGCCTCTGCGACTCTGCCTCTGGGACTCTGCCTCTGGGACTCTACCTCTGGGACTCTGCCTCTGGGACTCTGCCTCTAGGACTCTGCCTCTGGGACTCTGCCTCTGGAACTATGCATCTGGGACTCTGCCTCTGGGGGATTGCCTCTGAGACTCTGCCTCTGGGACTCTGCCTCTGGGACTCTGCCTCTGGAACTATGCATCTGGGACTCTGCCTCTGGGGGATTGCCTCTGAGACTCTGCCTCTGGGACTCTGCCTCTGGGACTCTGGGACTCTGCCTCTGGGACTCTGCCTCTGGGACTCTGCCTCTGGGACTCTACCTCTGGGACTCTTCCTCTGGGGCTCTGCCTCTGGGACTCTGCCTCTGGGACTCTGCCTCTGGGACTCTGCCTCTGGGACTCTGCCTCTGGGACTGGGACTCTGCCTCTGGGACTCTGCTTCTGGGACTCTGCCTCTGGGACTCTGCCTCTGGGACTCTGCCTCTGGGACTCTGCCTCTGGGACTCTGCCTCTGGGACTCTGCCTCTGGGACTCTTGCCTCTGGGACTCTTGCCTCTGGGATTCTGCCTCTGGGACTGCCTCTGGGACTCTGCCTCTGGGACTCTGCCTCTGGGACTCTGCCTCTGGGACTCTGCCTCTGGGACTCTGCCTCTGGCACTCGGCCTCTGGCACTCGGCCTCTGGGACTCTGCCTCTGGGACTCTGCCTCTGGGACTCTGCCTCTGGGACTCTGCCTCTTGGACTCTGCCTCTGGGACTCTCTCAGGGACTCTGCGACTCTGCCTCTGGGACTCTGCCTCTGGGACTCTGCCTCTGGGACTCTGCCTCTGGGACTCTGCCTCTGGGACTCTGCCTCTGGGACTCTGCCTCTGGGACTCTGCCTCTGGGACTCTGCCTCTGGAACTATGCCTCTGGGACTCTGCCTCTGAAACTCTGCCTATGGGACTCTGCCTCTGGGACTCTGCCTCTGGGACTCTGCTTCTGGGACTCTGGGACTCTGCCTCTGGGACTCTGCTTCTGGGACTCTGCCTCTGGGACTCTGCCTCTGGGACTCTGCCTCTGGGACTCTGCCTCTGGCTCTGCCTCTGGGACTCTGCCTCTGGGACTCTGCCTCTGGGACTCTGCTTCTGGGACTCTGGGACTCTGCCTCTGGGACTCTGCTTCTGGGACTCTGCCTCTGGGACTCTGCCTCTGGGACTCTGCCTCTGGGACTCGGCCTCTGGGACTCTGCCTCTGGGACTCTGCCTCTGGGACTGTGCCTCTGGGACTCTTGCCTCTGGGACTCTGCCTCTGGGACTCTGCCTCTGGGACTCTGCCTCTGGGACTCTGCCTCTGGGACTCTGCCTCTGGGACTCTGCCTCTGGGACTCTGCCTCTGGCTCTGCCTCTGGGACTCTGCCTCTGGGACTCTGCCTCTGGGACTCTGCCTCTGGGACTCTGCCTCTGGGACTCTGCCTCTGGCTCTGCCTCTGGGACTCTGCCTCTGGGACTCTGCCTCTGGGACTCTGCCTCTGGGACTCTGGGACTCTGCCTCTGGGACTCTGCCTCTGGGACTCTGCCTCTGGGACTCTACCTCTGGGACTCTTCCTCTGGGGCTCTGACTCTGGGACTCTGCCTCTGGGACTCTGCCTCTGGGACTCTGCCTCTGGGACTCTGCCTCTGGGACTGGGACTCTGCCTCTGGGACTCTGCTTCTGGGACTCTGCCTCTGGGACTCTGCCTCTGGGACTCTGCCTCTGGGACTCTGCCTCTGGGACTCTGCCTCTGGGACTCTGCCTCTGGGACTCTTGCCTCTGGGACTCTTGCCTCTGGGATTCTGCCTCTGGGACTCTGCCTCTGGGACTCTGCCTCTGGGACTCTGCCTCTGGGACTCTGCCTCTGGGACTCTGCCTCTGGGACTCTGCCTCTGGGACTCTGCCTCTGGCACTCGGCCTCTGGGACTCTGCCTCTGGGACTCTGCCTCTGGGACTCTGCCTCTGGGACTCTGCCTCTGGGACTCTGCCTCTTGGACTCTGCCTCTTGGACTCTGCCTCTGGGACTCTCTCAGGGACTCTGCGACTCTGCCTCTGGGACTCTGCCTCTGGGACTCTGCCTCTGGGACTCTGCCTCTGAGACTCTGCCTCTGGGACTCTGCCTCTGGGACTCTGCCTCTGGGACTCTGGCTGCCTCTGGGACTCTGCCTCTGGGACTCTGCCTCTCGGACTCTGCCTCTGGGACTCTGCCTCTGGGACTCTGCCTCTGGGACTCTGCCTCTGGGACTCTGCCTCTTGGACTCTGCCTCTGAAACTCTGCCTATGGGACTCTGCCTCTGGGACTCTGCCTCTGGGACTCTGCCTCTGGGACTCTGCCTCTGGGACTCTGCCTCTGGGACTCTGCCTCTGGGACTCTGCCTCTGGGACTCTGCCTCTGACATCTGCCTCTGGGACTCTGCCTCTGGGACTCTGCCTCTGCGACTCTGCCTCTGAGACTCTGCCTCTGGGACTCTGCCTCTGGGACTCTGCCTCTGGGACTGCCTCTTGGAATCTGCCTCTGTGACTCTGCCTCTGGGACTCTGCCTCTGGGACTCTGCCTCTGGGACTCTGCCTCTGGGACTCTGCCTCTGGGACTCTGCCTCTGGGACTCTGCCTCTGAAACTCTGCCTATGGGACTCTGCCTCTGGGACTCTGCCTCTGGGACTCTGCCTCTGGGACTCTGCCTCTGGGACTGCCTCTGGGACTCTGCCTCTGGCTCTGCCTCTGGGACTCTGCCTCTGGGACTCTGCCTCTGGGACTCTGCTTCTGGGACTCTGGGACTCTGCCTCTGGGACTCTGCTTCTGGGACTCTGCCTCTGGGACTCTGCTTCTGGGACTCTGCCTCTGGGACTCTGCCTCTGGGACTCTGCCTCTGGGACTCTGCCTCTGGGACTCTGCCTCTGGGACTCTGCCTCTGGGACTCTTGCCTCTGGGACTCTGCCTCTGGGACTCTGCCTCTGGGACTCTGCCTCTGGGACTCTGCCTCTGGGACTCTGCCTCTGGGACTGGGACTCTGCCTCTGGGACTCTGCTTCTGGGACTCTGCCTCTGGGACTCTGCCTCTGGGACTCTGCCTCTGGGACTCTGCCTCTGGGACTCTGCCTCTGGGACTCTGCCTCTGGGACTCTTGCCTCTGGGACTCTTGCCTCTGGGATTCTGCCTCTGGGACTGCCTCTGGGACTCTGCCTCTGGGACTCTGCCTCTGGGACTCTGCCTCTGGGACTCTGCCTCTGGGACTCTGCCTCTGGGACTCTGCATCTGGCACTCGGCCTCTGGGACTCTGCCTCTGGGACTCTGCCTCTGGGACTCTGCCTCTGGGACTCTGCCTCTTGGACTCTGCCTCTTGGACTCTGCCTCTGGGACTCTCTCAGGGACTCTGCGACTCTGCCTCTGGGACTCTGCCTCTGGGACTCTGCCTCTGGGACTCTGCCTCTGGGACTCTGCCTCTGGGACTCTGCCTCTGGGACTCTGCCTCTGGGACTCTGCCTCTGGAACTATGCATCTGGGACTCTGCCTCTGGGGGATTGCCTCTGAGACTCTGCCTCTGGGACTCTGCCTCTGGGACTCTGCCTCTGGGACTCTGGGACTGCCTCTGGGACTCTGCCTCTGGGACTCTGCCTCTCGGACTCTGCCTCTGGGACTCTGCCTCTGGGACTCTGCCTCTGGGACTCTGCCTCTGGGACTCTGCCTCTTGGACTCTGCCTCTGAAACTCTGCCTATGGGACTCTGCCTCTGGGACTCTGCCTCTGGGACTCTGCCTCTGGGACTCTGCCTCTGGGACTCTGCCTCTGGGACTCTGCCTCTGGGACTCTGCCTCTGGGACTCTGCCTCTGACATCTGCCTCTGGGACTCTGCCTCTGGGACTCTGCCTCTGCGACTCTGCCTCTGAGACTGCCTCTGAAACTCTGCCTCTGGGACTCTGCCTCTGGGACTGCCTCTTGGAATCTGCCTCTGTGACTCTGCCTCTGGGACTCTGCCTCTGGGACTCTGCCTCTGGGACTCTGCCTCTGGGACTCTGCCTCTGGGACTCTGCCTCTGGGACTCTGCCTCTGGGACTCTACCTCTGGGACTCTTCCTCTGGGACTCTGCCTCTGGGACTCTGCCTCTGGGACTCTGCCTCTGGGACTCTGCCTCTGGGACTCTGCCTCTGGGACTGGGACTCTGCCTCTGGGACTCTGCTTCTGGGACTCTGCCTCTGGGACTCTGCCTCTGGGACTCTGCCTCTGGGACTCTGCCTCTGGGACTCTGCCTCTGGGACTCTGCCTCTGGGACTCTTGCCTCTGGGACTCTTGCCTCTGGGACTCTGCCTCTGGGACTGCCTCTGGGACTCTGCCTCTGGGACTCTGCCTCTGGGACTCTGCCTCTGGGACTCTGCCTCTGGGACTCTGCCTCTGGGACTCTGCCTCTGGCACTCGGCCTCTGGGACTCTGCCTCTGGGACTCTGCCTCTGGGACTCTGCCTCTGGGACTCTGCCTCTTGGACTCTGCCTCTTGGACTCTGCCTCTGGGACTCTCTCAGGGACTCTGCCTCTGCGACTCTGCCTCTGGGACTCTGCCTCTGGGACCCTGCCTCTGGGACTCTGCCTCTGGGACTCTGCCTCTGGGACTCTGCCTCTGGGACTCTGCCTCTGGGACTCTGCCTCTGGAACTATGCATCTGGGACTCTGCCTCTGGGGGATTGCCTCTGAGACTCTGCCTCTGGGACTCTGCCTCTGGGACTCTGCCTCTGGAACTATGCATCTGGGACTCTGCCTCTGGGGGATTGCCTCTGAGACTCTGCCTCTGGGACTCTGCCTCTGGGACTCTGGGACTCTGCCTCTGGGACTCTGCCTCTGGGACTCTGCCTCTGGGACTCTACCTCTGGGACTCTTCCTCTGGGGCTCTGCCTCTGGGACTCTGCCTCTGGGACTCTGCCTCTGGGACTCTGCCTCTGGGACTCTGCCTCTGGGACTGGGACTCTGCCTCTGGGACTCTGCTTCTGGGACTCTGCCTCTGGGACTCTGCCTCTGGGACTCTGCCTCTGGGACTCTGCCTCTGGGACTCTGCCTCTGGGACTCTGCCTCTGGGACTCTTGCCTCTGGGACTCTTGCCTCTGGGATTCTGCCTCTGGGACTGCCTCTGGGACTCTGCCTCTGGGACTCTGCCTCTGGGACTCTGCCTCTGGGACTCTGCCTCTGGGACTCTGCCTCTGGGACTCTGCCTCTGGCACTCGGCCTCTGGGACTCTGCCTCTGGGACTCTGCCTCTGGGACTCTGCCTCTGGGACTCTGCCTCTTGGACTCTGCCTCTTGGACTCTGCCTCTGGGACTCTCTCAGGGACTCTGCGACTCTGCCTCTGGGACTCTGCCTCTGGGACTCTGCCTCTGGGACTCTGCCTCTGGGACTCTGCCTCTGGGACTCTGCCTCTGGGACTCTGCCTCTGGGACTCTGCCTCTGGGACTCTGCCTCTGGAACTATGCCTCTGGGACTCTGCCTCTGAAACTCTGCCTATGGGACTCTGCCTCTGGGACTCTGCCTCTGGGACTCTGCTTCTGGGACTCTGGGACTCTGCCTCTGGGACTCTGCTTCTGGGACTCTGCCTCTGGGACTCTGCCTCTGGGACTCTGCCTCTGGGACTCTGCCTCTGGCTCTGCCTCTGGGACTCTGCCTCTGGGACTCTGCCTCTGGGACTCTGCTTCTGGGACTCTGGGACTCTGCCTCTGGGACTCTGCTTCTGGGACTCTGCCTCTGGGACTCTGCCTCTGGGACTCTGCCTCTGGGACTCGGCCTCTGGGACTCTGCCTCTGGGACTCTGCCTCTGGGACTGTGCCTCTGGGACTCTTGCCTCTGGGACTCTGCCTCTGGGACTCTGCCTCTGGGACTCTGCCTCTGGGACTCTGCCTCTGGGACTCTGCCTCTGGGACTCTGCCTCTGGGACTCTGCCTCTGGCTCTGCCTCTGGGACTCTGCCTCTGGGACTCTGCCTCTGGGACTCTGCCTCTGGGACTCTGCCTCTGGGACTCTGCCTCTGGCTCTGCCTCTGGGACTCTGCCTCTGGGACTCTGCCTCTGGGACTCTGCCTCTGGGACTCTGGGACTCTGCCTCTGGGACTCTGCCTCTGGGACTCTGCCTCTGGGACTCTACCTCTGGGACTCTTCCTCTGGGGCTCTGACTCTGGGACTCTGCCTCTGGGACTCTGCCTCTGGGACTCTGCCTCTGGGACTCTGCCTCTGGGACTGGGACTCTGCCTCTGGGACTCTGCTTCTGGGACTCTGCCTCTGGGACTCTGCCTCTGGGACTCTGCCTCTGGGACTCTGCCTCTGGGACTCTGCCTCTGGGACTCTTGCCTCTGGGACTCTTGCCTCTGGGACTCTTGCCTCTGGGACTCTTGCCTCTGGGACTCTGCCTCTGGGACTCTGCCTCTGGGACTCTGCCTCTGGGACTCTGCCTCTGGGACTCTGCCTCTGGGACTCTGCCTCTGGGACTCTGCCTCTGGCACTCGGCCTCTGGGACTCTGCCTCTGGGACTGCCTCTGGGACTCTGCCTCTGGGACTCTGCCTCTGGGACTCTGCCTCTGGGACTCTGCCTCTTGGACTCTGCCTCTGGGACTCTCTCAGGGACTCTGCGACTCTGCCTCTGGGACTCTGCCTCTGGGACTCTGCCTCTGGGACTCTGCCTCTGGGACTCTGCCTCTGGGACTCTGCCTCTGGGACTCTGCCTCTGGGACTCTGCCTCTGGGACTCTGCCTCTGGAACTATGCATCTGGGACTCTGCCTCTGGGGGATTGCCTCTGAGACTCTGCCTCTGGGACTCTGCCTCTGGGACTCTGCCTCTGGGACTCTGGCTGCCTCTGGGACTCTGCCTCTGGGACTCTGCCTCTCGGACTCTGCCTCTGGGACTCTGCCTCTGGGACTCTGCCTCTGGGACTCTGCCTCTGGGACTCTGCCTCTTGGACTCTGCCTCTGAAACTCTGCCTATGGGACTCTGCCTCTGGGACTCTGCCTCTGGGACTCTGCCTCTGGGACTCTGCCTCTGGGACTCTGCCTCTGGGACTCTGCCTCTGGGACTCTGCCTCTGGGACTCTGCCTCTGACATCTGCCTCTGGGACTCTGCCTCTGGGACTCTGCCTCTGCGACTCTGCCTCTGAGACTCTGCCTCTGGGACTCTGCCTCTGGGACTCTGCCTCTGGGACTGCCTCTTGGAATCTGCCTCTGTGACTCTGCCTCTGGGACTCTGCCTCTGGGACTCTGCCTCTGGGACTCTGCCTCTGGGACTCTGCCTCTGGGACTCTGCCTCTGGGACTCTGCCTCTGAAACTCTGCCTATGGGACTCTGCCTCTGGGACTCTGCCTCTGGGACTCTGCCTCTGGGACTCTGCCTCTGGGACTGCCTCTGGGACTCTGCCTCTGGCTCTGCCTCTGGGACTCTGCCTCTGGGACTCTGCCTCTGGGACTCTGCTTCTGGGACTCTGGGACTCTGCCTCTGGGACTCTGCTTCTGGGACTCTGCCTCTGGGACTGCTTCTGGGACTCTGCCTCTGGGACTCTGCCTCTGGGACTCTGCCTCTGGGACTCTGCCTCTGGGACTCTGCCTCTGGGACTCTGCCTCTGGGACTCTTGCCTCTGGGACTCTGCCTCTGGGACTCTGCCTCTGGCTCTGCCTCTGGGACTCTGCCTCTGGGACTCTGCCTCTGGGACTCTGCCTCTGGGACTCTGCCTCTGGCTCTGCCTCTGGGACTCTGCCTCTGGGACTCTGCCTCTGGGACTCTGCCTCTGGCTCTGCCTCTGGGACTCTGCCTCTGGGACTCTGCCTCTGGGACTCTGCCTCTGGGACTCTGCCTCTGGGACTCTGGGACTCTGCCTCTGGGACTCTGCCTCTGGGACTCTGCCTCTGGGACTCTACCTCTGGGACTCTTCCTCTGGGGCTCTGCCTCTGGGACTCTGCCTCTGGGACTCTGCCTCTGGGACTCTGCCTCTGGGACTCTGCCTCTGGGACTCTGCCTCTGGGACTCTGCCTCTGGGACTCTGCCTCTGGGACTCTGCCTCTGGGACTCTGCCTCTGGGACTCTGCCTCTGGGACTCTGCCTCTGGGACTCTGCCTCTGGGACTCTGCCTCTGGGACTCTGCCTCTGGGGCTCTGCCTCTGGGACTCTGCCTCTGGGACTCTGCCTCTGGGACTCTGCCTCTGGGACTCTGCCTCTGGGACTCTGCCTCTGGGACTCTGCCTCTGGGACTCTGCCTCTGGGACTCTGCCTCTGGGACTCTGCCTCTGGGACTCTGCCTCTGGGACTCTGCCTCTGGGACTCTGCCTCTGGGACTCTGCCTCTGGGACTCTGCCTCTGGGACTCTGCCTCTGGGACTCTGCCTCTGGGACTGGGACTCTGCCTCTGGGACTCTGCCTCTGGGACTCTGCCTCTGGGACTCTGCCTCTGGGACTCTACCTCTGGGACTCTGCCTCTGGCTCTGCCTCTGGGACTCTGCCTCTGGGACTGCCTCTCGGACTCTGCCTCTAGGACTCTGCCTCTGGGACTCTGCCTCTGGGACTCTGCCTCTGGGACTCTGCATCTGAAACTCTGCCTATGGGACTCTGCCTCTGGGACTGCCTCTGGCTCTGCCTCTGGGACTCTGCCTCTGAGACTCTGCCTCTGGGACTCTGCTTCTGGGACTGGGACTCTGCCTCTGGGACTCTGCTTCTGGGACTCTGCCTCTAAGACTCTGCCTCTGGGACTCTGCCTCTGGGACTCTGCCTCTGGGACTCTGCCTCTGGGACTCTGCCTCTGGGACTCTGCCTCTGGGACTCTGCCTCTGGGACTCTGCCTCTGGGACTGCCTCTGGGACTCTGCCTCTGGGACTCTGCCTCTGGGACTCTGGGACTCTGCCTCTGGGACTCTGCCTCTGGGACTCTGCCTCTGGGACTCTACCTCTGGGACTCTTCCTCTGGGGCTCTGCCTCTGGGACTCTGCCTCTGGGACTCTGCCTCTGGGACTCTGCCTCTGGGACTCTGCCTCTGGGACTGGGACTCTGCCTCTAAGACTCTGCTTCTGGGACTCTGCCTCTGGGACTCTGCCTCTGGGACTCTGCCTCTGGGACTCTGCCTCTGGGACTCTGCCTCTGGGACTCTGCCTCTGGGACTCTTGCCTCTGGGACTCTTGCCTCTGGGATTCTGCCTCTGGGACTCTGCCTCTGGGACTCTGCCTCTGGGACTCTGCCTCTGGGACTCTGCCTCTGGGACTCTGCCTCTGGGACTCTGCCTCTGGGACTCGGCCTCTGGGACTCGGCCTCTGGGACTCTGCCTCTGGGACTCTGCCTCTGGGACTCTGCCTCTGGGACTCTGCCTCTTGGACTCTGCCTCTTGGACTCTGCCTCTGGGACTCTCTCAGGGACTCTGCGACTCTGCCTCTGGGACTCTGCCTCTGGGACTCTGCCTCTGGGACTCTGCCTCTGGGACTCTGCCTCTGGGACTCTGCCTCTGGGACTCTGCCTCTGGGACTCTGCCTCTGGAACTATGCCTCTGGGACTCTGCCTCTGAAACTCTGCCTATGGGACTCTGCCTCTGGGACTCTGCCTCTGGGACTCTGCTTCTGGGACTCTGGGACTCTGCCTCTGGGACTCTGCTTCTGGGACTCTGCCTCTGGGACTCTGCCTCTGGGACTCTGCCTCTGGGACTCTGCCTCTGGGACTCTGCCTCTGAGACTCTGCCTCTGGGACTCTGCCTCTGGGACTCTGCCTCTGGGACTCTGCCTCTGGGACTCTGCCTCTGGGACTCTGCCTCTGGGACTCTGCCTCTGGGACTCTGCCTCTGACATCTGCCTCTGGGACTCTGCCTCTGGGACTCTGCCTCTGGGACTCTGCCTCTGAGACTCTGCCTCTGGGACTCTGCCTCTGGGACTCTGCCTCTGGGACTGCCTCTTGGAATCTGCCTCTGTGACTCTGCCTCTGGGACTCTGCCTCTGGGGGATTGCCTCTGGGACTCTGCCTCTGGGACTCTGCCTCTGGGACTCTGCTTCTGGGACTCTGCCTCTGGGACTCTGCCTCTGGGACTCTGCCTCTGGGACTCTGCCTCTGAAACTCTGCCTATGGGACTCTGCCTCTGGGACTCTGCCTCTGGGACTCTGCCTCTGGGACTCTGCCTCTGGGACTCTGCCTCTGGGACTCTGCCTCTGGGACTCTGCCTCTGGGACTCTGCCTCTGGCTCTGCCTCTGGGACTCTGCCTCTGGGACTCTGCCTCTGGGACTCTGCTTCTGGGACTCTGGGACTCTGCCTCTGGGACTCTGCTTCTGGGACTCTGCCTCTGGGACTCTGCCTCTGGGACTCTGCCTCTGGGACTCGGCCTCTGGGACTCTGCCTCTGGGACTCTGCCTCTGGGACTGTGCCTCTGGGACTCTTGCCTCTGGGACTCTGCCTCTGGGACTCTGCCTCTGGGACTCTGCCTCTGGGACTCTGCCTCTGGGACTCTGCCTCTGGGACTCTGCCTCTGGGACTCTGCCTCTGGCTCTGCCTCTGGGACTCTGCCTCTGGGACTCTGCCTCTGGGACTCTGCCTCTGGGACTCTGCCTCTGGCTCTGCCTCTGGGACTCTGCCTCTGGGACTCTGCCTCTGGGACTCTGCCTCTGGGACTCTGCCTCTGGGACTCTGGGACTCTGCCTCTGGGACTCTGCCTCTGGGACTCTGCCTCTGGGACTCTACCTCTGGGACTCTTCCTCTGGGGCTCTGCCTCTGGGACTCTGCCTCTGGGACTCTGCCTCTGGGACTCTGCCTCTGGGACTCTGCCTCTGGGACTGGGACTCTGCCTCTGGGACTCTGCTTCTGGGACTCTGCCTCTGGGACTCTGCCTCTGGGACTCTGCCTCTGGGACTCTGCCTCTGGGACTCTGCCTCTGGGACTCTTGCCTCTGGGACTCTTGCCTCTGGGATTCTGCCTCTGGGACTCTGCCTCTGGGACTCTGCCTCTGGGACTCTGCCTCTGGGACTCTGCCTCTGGGACTCTGCCTCTGGGACTCTGCCTCTGGGACTCTGCCTCTGGGACTCTGCCTCTGGGACTCTGCCTCTGGGACTCTGCCTCTTGGACTCTGCCTCTTGGACTCTGCCTCTGGGACTCTCTCAGGGACTCTGCGACTCTGCCTCTGGGACTCTGCCTCTGGGACTCTGCCTCTGGGACTCTGCCTCTGGGACTCTGCCTCTGGGACTCTGCCTCTGGGACTCTGCCTCTGGGACTCTGCCTCTGGGACTCTGCCTCTGGAACTATGCATCTGGGACTCTGCCTCTGGGGGATTGCCTCTGAGACTCTGCCTCTGGGACTCTGCCTCTGGGACTCTGCCTCTGGGACTCTGGGACTGCCTCTGGGACTCTGCCTCTGGGACTCTGCCTCTCGGACTCTGCCTCTGGGACTCTGCCTCTGGGACTCTGCCTCTGGGACTCTGCCTCTGGGACTCTGCCTCTTGGACTCTGCCTCTGAAACTCTGCCTATGGGACTCTGCCTCTGGGACTCTGCCTCTGGGACTCTGCCTCTGGGACTCTGCCTCTGGGACTCTGCCTCTGGGACTCTGCCTCTGGGACTCTGCCTCTGGGACTCTGCCTCTGGGACTCTGCCTCTGACATCTGCCTCTGGGACTCTGCCTCTGGGACTCTGCCTCTGCGACTCTGCCTCTGAGACTCTGCCTCTGGGACTCTGCCTCTGGGACTCTGCCTCTGGGACTGCCTCTTGGAATCTGCCTCTGTGACTCTGCCTCTGGGACTCTGCCTCTGGGACTCTGCCTCTGGGACTCTGCCTCTGGGACTCTGCCTCTGGGACTCTGCCTCTGGGACTCTGCCTCTGAAACTCTGCCTATGGGACTCTGCCTCTGGGACTCTGCCTCTGGGACTCTGCCTCTGGGACTCTGCCTCTGGGACTCTGCCTCTGGGACTGCCTCTGGGACTCTGCCTCTGGCTCTGCCTCTGGGACTCTGCCTCTGGGACTCTGCCTCTGGGACTCTGCCTCTGGCACTCGGCCTCTGGGACTCTGCCTCTGGGACTCTGCCTCTGGGACTCTGCCTCTGGGACTCTGCCTCTTGGACTCTGCCTCTGGGACTCTCTCAGGGACTCTGCGACTCTGCCTCTGGGACTCTGCCTCTGGGACTCTGCCTCTGGGACTCTGCCTCTGGGACTCTGCCTCTGGGACTCTGCCTCTGGGACTCTGCCTCTGGAACTATGCCTCTGGGACTCTGCCTCTGAAACTCTGCCTATGGGACTCTGCCTCTGGGACTCTGCCTCTGGGACTCTGCTTCTGGGACTCTGGGACTCTGCCTCTGGGACTCTGCTTCTGGGACTCTGCCTCTGGGACTCTGCCTCTGGGACTCTGCCTCTGGGACTCTGCCTCTGGGACTCTGCCTCTGAGACTCTGCCTCTGGGACTCTGCCTCTGGGACTCTGCCTCTGGGACTCTGCCTCTGGGACTCTGCCTCTGGGACTCTGCCTCTGGGACTCTGCCTCTGGGACTCTGCCTCTGACATCTGCCTCTGGGACTCTGCCTCTGGGACTCTGCCTCTGAGACTCTGCCTCTGGGACTCTGCCTCTGGGACTCTGCCTCTGGGACTGCCTCTTGGAATCTGCCTCTGTGACTCTGCCTCTGGGACTCTGCCTCTGGGGGATTGCCTCTGGGACTCTGCCTCTGGGACTCTGCCTCTGAAACTCTGCCTATGGGACTCTGCCTCTGGGACTCTGCCTCTGGGACTCTGCCTCTGGGACTCTGCCTCTGGGACTCTGCCTCTGGGACTCTGCCTCTGGGACTCTGCCTCTGGCTCTGCCTCTGGGACTCTGCCTCTGGGACTCTGCCTCTGGGACTCTGCTTCTGGGACTCTGGGACTCTGCCTCTGGGACTCTGCTTCTGGGACTCTGCCTCTGGGACTCTGCCTCTGGGACTCTGCCTCTGGGACTCGGCCTCTGGGACTCTGCCTCTGGGACTCTGCCTCTGGGACTGTGCCTCTGGGACTCTTGCCTCTGGGACTCTGCCTCTGGGACTCTGCCTCTGGGACTCTGCCTCTGGGACTCTGCCTCTGGGACTCTGCCTCTGGGACTCTGCCTCTGGGACTCTGCCTCTGGCTCTGCCTCTGGGACTCTGCCTCTGGGACTCTGCCTCTGGGACTCTGCCTCTGGGACTCTGCCTCTGGCTCTGCCTCTGGGACTCTGCCTCTGGGACTCTGCCTCTGGGACTCTGCCTCTGGGACTCTGGGACTCTGCCTCTGGGACTCTGCCTCTGGGACTCTGCCTCTGGGACTCTACCTCTGGGACTCTTCCTCTGGGGCTCTGCCTCTGGGACTCTGCCTCTGGGACTCTGCCTCTGGGACTCTGCCTCTGGGACTCTGCCTCTGGGACTGGGACTCTGCCTCTGGGACTCTGCTTCTGGGACTCTGCCTCTGGGACTCTGCCTCTGGGACTCTGCCTCTGGGACTCTGCCTCTGGGACTCTGCCTCTGGGACTCTGCCTCTGGGACTCTTGCCTCTGGGACTCTTGCCTCTGGGATTCTGCCTCTGGGACTGCCTCTGGGACTCTGCCTCTGGGACTCTGCCTCTGGGACTCTGCCTCTGGGACTCTGCCTCTGGGACTCTGCCTCTGGCACTCGGCCTCTAGGACTCTGCCTCTGGGACTCTGCCTCTGGGACTCTGCCTCTGGGACTCTGCCTCTTGGACTCTGCCTCTTGGACTCTGCCTCTGGGACTCTCTCAGGGACTCTGCGACTCTGCCTCTGGGACTCTGCCTCTGGGACTCTGCCTCTGGGACTCTGCCTCTGGGACTCTGCCTCTGGGACTCTGCCTCTGGGACTCTGCCTCTGGGACTCTGCCTCTGGAACTATGCATCTGGGACTCTGCCTCTGGGGGATTGCCTCTGAGACTCTGCCTCTGGGACTCTGCCTCTGGGACTCTGCCTCTGGGACTCTGGGACTGCCTCTGGGACTCTGCCTCTCGGACTCTGCCTCTGGGACTCTGCCTCTGGGACTCTGCCTCTGGGACTCTGCCTCTGGGACTCTGCCTCTTGGACTCTGCCTCTGAAACTCTGCCTATGGGACTCTGCCTCTGGGACTCTGCCTCTGGGACTCTGCCTCTGGGACTCTGCCTCTGGGACTCTGCCTCTGGGACTCTGCCTCTGGGACTCTGCCTCTGGGACTCTGCCTCTGGGACTCTGCCTCTGACATCTGCCTCTGGGACTCTGCCTCTGGGACTCTGCCTCTGCGACTCTGCCTCTGAGACTCTGCCTCTGGGACTCTGCCTCTGGGACTCTGCCTCTGGGACTGCCTCTTGGAATCTGCCTCTGTGACTCTGCCTCTGGGACTCTGCCTCTGGGACTCTGCCTCTGGGACTCTGCCTCTGGGACTCTGCCTCTGGGACTCTGCCTCTGGGACTCTGCCTCTGAAACTCTGCCTATGGGACTCTGCCTCTGGGACTCTGCCTCTGGGACTCTGCCTCTGGGACTCTGCCTCTGGGACTCTGCCTCTGGGACTGCCTCTGGGACTCTGCCTCTGGCTCTGCCTCTGGGACTCTGCCTCTGGGACTCTGCCTCTGGGACTCTGCTTCTGGGACTCTGGGACTCTGCCTCTGGGACTCTGCTTCTGGGACTCTGCCTCTGGGACTCTGCCTCTGGGACTCTGCCTCTGGGACTCGGCCTCTGGGACTCTGCCTCTGGGACTCTGCCTCTGGGACTCTGCCTCTGGGACTCTTGCCTCTGGGACTCTGCCTCTGGGACTCTGCCTCTGGGACTCTGCCTCTGGGACTCTGCCTCTGGGACTCTGCCTCTGGGACTCTGCCTCTGGCTCTGCCTCTGGGACTCTGCCTCTGGGACTCTGCCTCTGGGACTCTGCCTCTGGGACTCTGCCTCTGGCTCTGCCTCTGGGACTCTGCCTCTGGGACTCTGCCTCTGGGACTCTGCCTCTGGGACTCTGCCTCTGGGACTCTGGGACTCTGCCTCTGGGACTCTGCCTCTGGGACTCTGCCTCTGGGACTCTACCTCTGGGACTCTTCCTCTGGGGCTCTGCCTCTGGGACTCTGCCTCTGGGACTCTGCCTCTGGGACTCTGCCTCTGGGACTCTGCCTCTGGGACTCTGCCTCTGGGACTCTGCCTCTGGGACTCTGCCTCTGGGACTCTGCCTCTGGGACTCTGCCTCTGGGACTCTGCCTCTGGGACTCTGCCTCTGGGACTCTGCCTCTGGGACTCTGCCTCTGGCTCTGCCTCTGGGACTCTGCCTCTGGGACTCTGCCTCTGGGACTCTGCCTCTGGGACTGCCTCTGGGACTCTGCTTCTGGGACTCTGGGACTCTGCCTCTGGGACTCTGCCTCTGGGACTCTGCCTCTGGGACTCTGCCTCTGGGACTCTGCCTCTGGGACTCTGCCTCTGGGACTCTGCCTCTGGGACTCTGCCTCTGGGACTGGGACTCTGCCTCTGGGACTCTGCCTCTGGGACTCTGCCTCTGGGACTCTGCCTCTGGGACTCTGCCTCTGGGACTCTACCTCTGGGACTCTGCCTCTGGGACTCTGCCTCTGGGACT
Source organism: Ariolimax columbianus (assembly GCA_036924085.1). NCBI lineage: Eukaryota > Metazoa > Mollusca > Gastropoda > Stylommatophora > Arionidae > Ariolimax > Ariolimax columbianus. Next base: position 79,526 of record JAVGWX010000194.1, read on the forward strand.
CTGCCTCTGGGACTCTGCCTCTGGGACTGCCTCTCGGACTCTGCCTCTAGGACTCTGCCTCTGGGACTCTGCCTCTGGGACTCTGCCTCTGGGACTCTGCCTCTGAAACTCTGCCTATGGGACTCTGCCTCTGGGACTGCCTCTGGCTCTGCCTCTGGGACTCTGCCTCTGAGACTCTGCCTCTGGGACTCTGCTTCTGGGACTGGGACTCTGCCTCTGGGACTCTGCTTCTGGGACTCTGCCTCTAAGACTCTGCCTCTGGGACTCTGCCTCTGGGACTCTGCCTCTGGGACTCTGCCTCTGGGACTCTGCCTCTGGGACTCTGCCTCTGGGACTCTGCCTCTGGGACTCTGCCTCTGGGACTGCCTCTGGGACTCTGCCTCTGGGACTCTGCCTCTGGGACTCTGCCTCTGAAACTCTGCCTATGGGACTCTGCCTCTGGGACTCTGCCTCTGGGACTCTGCCTCTGGGACTCTGCCTCTGGGACTCTGCCTCTGGGACTCTGCCTCTGGGACTCTGCCTCTGGGACTCTGCCTCTGGGACTCTGCCTCTGGGACTCTGCCTCTGACATCTGCCTCTGGGACTCTGCCTCTGAGACTCTGCCTCTGGGACTCTGCCTCTGGGACTCTGCCTCTGGGACTCTGCCTCTGGGACTGCCTCTTGGAATCTGCCTCTGGGACTCTGCCTCTGGGACTCTGCCTCTGGGGGATTGCCTCTGGGACTCTGCCTCTGGGACTCTGCCTCTGGGACTCTGCCTCTGGGACTCTGCCTCTGGGACTCTGCCTCTGCGACTCTGCCTCTGGGACTCAGCCTCTGAAACTCTGCCTATGGGACTCTGCCTCTGGGACTCTGCCTCTGGGACTCTGCCTCTGGGACTCTGCCTCTGGGACTCTGCCTCTGGCTCTGCCTCTGGGACTCTGCCTCTGGGACTCTGCCTCTGGGACTCTGCTTCTGGGACTCTGGGACTCTGCCTCTGGGACTCTGCTTCTGGGACTCTGCCTCTGGGACTCTGCCTCTGGGACTCTGCCTCTGGGACTCTGCCTCTGGAACTCTGCCTCTGGCTCTGCCTCTGGGACTCTGCCTCTGGGACTCTGCCTCTGGGACTCTGCCTCTTGGACTCTGCCTCTTGGACTCTGCCTCTGGGACTATGCATCTGGGACTCTGCCTCTGGGGGATTGCCTCTGAGACTCTGCCTCTGGGACTCTGCCTCTGGGACTCTGCCTCTGGGACTCTGGGACTGCCTCTGGGACTCTGCCTCTGGGACTCTGCCTCTCGGACTCTGCCTCTGGGACTCTGCCTCTGGGACTCTGCCTCTGGGACTCTGCCTCTGGGACTCTGCCTCTGGGACTCTGCCTCTGGGACTCTGCCTCTGGGACTCTGCCTCTTGGACTCTGCCTCTGAAACTCTGCCTCTGGGACTCTGCCTCTGGGACTCTGCCTCTGGGACTCTGCCTCTGGGACTCTGCCTCTGGGACTCTGCCTCTGGGACTCTGCCTCTGACATCTGCCTCTGGGACTCTGCCTCTGGGACTCTGCCTCTGGGACTCTGCCTCTGGGACTCTGCCTCTGGGACTCTGCCTCTGGGACTCTGCCTCTGGGACTCTGCCTCTGACATCTGCCTCTGGGACTCTGCCTCTGGGACTCTGCCTCTGCGACTCTGCCTCTGAGACTCTGCCTCTGGGACTCTGCCTCTGGGACTCTGCCTCTGGGACTGCCTCTTGGAATCTGCCTCTGGGACTCTGCCTCTGGGACTCTGCCTCTGGGACTCTGCCTCTGGGACTCTGCCTCTGGGACTCTGCCTCTGGGACTCTGCCTCTGGGACTCTGCCTCTGAAACTCTGCCTATGGGACTCTGCCTCTGGGACTCTGCCTCTGGGACTCTGCCTCTGGGACTCTGCCTCTGGGACTCTGCCTCTGGGACTGCCTCTGGGACTCTGCCTCTGGCTCTGCCTCTGGGACTCTGCCTCTGGGACTCTGCCTCTGGGACTCTGCTTCTGGGACTCTGGGACTCTGCCTCTGGGACTCTGCTTCTGGGACTCTGCCTCTGGGACTCTGCCTCTGGGACTCTGCCTCTGGGACTCGGCCTCTGGGACTCTGCCTCTGGGACTCTGCCTCTGGGACTCTGCCTCTGGGACTCTTGCCTCTGGGACTCTGCCTCTGGGACTCTGCCTCTGGGACTCTGCCTCTGGGACTCTGCCTCTGGGACTCTGCCTCTGGGACTCTGCCTCTGGGACTCTGCCTCTGGCTCTGCCTCTGGGACTCTGCCTCTGGGACTCTGCCTCTGGGACTCTGCCTCTGGGACTCTGCCTCTGGGACTCTGCCTCTGGCTCTGCCTCTGGGACTCTGCCTCTGGGACTCTGCCTCTGGGACTCTGCCTCTGGGACTCTGCCTCTGGGACTCTGGGACTCTGCCTCTGGGACTCTGCCTCTGGGACTCTGCCTCTGGGACTCTACCTCTGGGACTCTTCCTCTGGGGCTCTGCCTCTGGGACTCTGCCTCTGGGACTCTGCCTCTGGGACTCTGCCTCTGGGACTCTGCCTCTGGGACTCTGCCTCTGGGACTCTGCCTCTGGGACTCTGCCTCTGGGACTCTGCCTCTGAAACTCTGCCTCTGGGACTCTGCCTCTGGGACTCTGCCTCTGGGACTCTGCCTCTGGGACTCTGCCTCTGGGACTCTGCCTCTGGGACTCTGCCTCTGGGACTCTGCCTCTGGCTCTGCCTCTGGGACTCTGCCTCTGGGACTCTGCCTCTGGGACTCTGCCTCTGGGACTGCCTCTGGGACTCTGCTTCTGGGACTCTGGGACTCTGCCTCTGGGACTCTGCCTCTGGGACTCTGCCTCTGGGACTCTGCCTCTGGGACTCTGCCTCTGGGACTCTGCCTCTGGGACTCTGCCTCTGGGACTCTGCCTCTGGGACTCTGCCTCTGGGACTGGGACTCTGCCTCTGGGACTCTGCCTCTGGGACTCTGCCTCTGGGACTCTGCCTCTGGGACTCTACCTCTGGGACTCTGCCTCTGGCTCTGCCTCTGGGACTCTGCCTCTGGGACTCTGCCTCTGGGACTGCCTCTCGGACTCTGCCTCTAGGACTCTGCCTCTGGGACTCTGCCTCTGGGACTCTGCCTCTGGGACTCTGCCTCTGGGACTCTGCCTATGGGACTCTGCCTCTGGGACTGCCTCTGGCTCTGCCTCTGGGACTCTGCCTCTGAGACTCTGCCTCTGGGACTCTGCTTCTGGGACTGGGACTCTGCCTCTGGGACTCTGCTTCTGGGACTCTGCCTCTAAGACTCTGCCTCTGGGACTCTGCCTCTGGGACTCTGCCTCTGGGACTCTGCCTCTGGGACTCTGCCTCTGGGACTCTGCCTCTGGGACTCTGCCTCTGGGACTCTGCCTCTGGGACTCTGCCTCTGGGACTCTGCCTCTGGGACTCTGCCTCTGGGACTCTGCCTCTGAAACTCTGCCTATGGGACTCTGCCTCTGGGACTCTGCCTCTGGGACTCTGCCTCTGGGACTCTGCCTCTGGGACTCTGCCTCTGGGACTGCCTCTGGGACTCTGCCTCTGGCTCTGCCTCTGGGACTCTGCCTCTGGGACTCTGCCTCTGGGACTCTGCTTCTGGGACTCTGGGACTCTGCCTCTGGGACTCTGCTTCTGGGACTCTGCCTCTGGGACTCTGCCTCTGGGACTCTGCCTCTGGGACTCGGCCTCTGGGACTCTGCCTCTGGGACTCTGCCTCTGGGACTCTGCCTCTGGGACTCTTGCCTCTGGGACTCTGCCTCTGGGACTCTGCCTCTGGGACTCTGCCTCTGGGACTCTGCCTCTGGGACTCTGCCTCTGGGACTCTGCCTCTGGGACTCTGCCTCTGGGACTCTGCCTCTGGGACTCTGCCTCTGGGACTCTGCCTCTGACATCTGCCTCTGGGACTCTGCCTCTGGGACTCTGCCTCTGAGACTCTGCCTCTGGGACTCTGCCTCTGGGACTCTGCCTCTGGGACTGCCTCTTGGAATCTGCCTCTGGGACTCTGCCTCTGGGACTCTGCCTCTGGGGGATTGCCTCTGGGACTCTGCCTCTGGGACTCTGCCTCTGGGACTCTGCCTCTGGGACTCTGCCTCTGGGACTCTGCCTCTGGGACTCTGCCTCTGGGACTCAGCCTCTGAAACTCTGCCTATGGGACTCTGCCTCTGGGACTCTGCCTCTGGGACTCTGCCTCTGGGACTCTGCCTCTGGGACTCTGCCTCTGGGACTCTGCCTCTGGGACTCTGCCTCTGGGACTCTGCCTCTGGGACTCTGCCTCTGGGACTCTGCCTCTGGGACTCTGCCTCTGGGACTCTGCCTCTGGGACTGGGACTCTGCCTCTGGGACTCTGCCTCTGGGACTCTGCCTCTGGGACTCTGCCTCTGGGACTCTACCTCTGGGACTCTGCCTCTGGCTCTGCCTCTGGGACTCTGCCTCTGGGACTCTGCCTCTGGGACTGCCTCTCGGACTCTGCCTCTAGGACTCTGCCTCTGGGACTCTGCCTCTGGGACTCTGCCTCTGGGACTCTGCCTCTGGGACTCTGCCTATGGGACTCTGCCTCTGGGACTGCCTCTGGCTCTGCCTCTGGGACTCTGCCTCTGAGACTCTGCCTCTGGGACTCTGCTTCTGGGACTGGGACTCTGCCTCTGGGACTCTGCTTCTGGGACTCTGCCTCTAAGACTCTGCCTCTGGGACTCTGCCTCTGGGACTCTGCCTCTGGGACTCTGCCTCTGGGACTCTGCCTCTGGGACTCTGCCTCTGGGACTCTGCCTCTGGGACTCTGCCTCTGGGACTCTGCCTCTGGGACTCTGCCTCTGGGACTCTGCCTCTGGGACTCTGCCTCTGAAACTCTGCCTCTGGGACTCTGCCTCTGGGACTCTGCCTCTGGGACTCTGCCTCTGGGACTCTGCCTCTGGGACTGCCTCTGGGACTCTGCCTCTGGCTCTGCCTCTGGGACTCTGCCTCTGGGACTCTGCCTCTGGGACTCTGCTTCTGGGACTCTGGGACTCTGCCTCTGGGACTCTGCTTCTGGGACTCTGCCTCTGGGACTCTGCCTCTGGGACTCTGCCTCTGGGACTCGGCCTCTGGGACTCTGCCTCTGGGACTCTGCCTCTGGGACTCTGCCTCTGGGACTCTTGCCTCTGGGACTCTGCCTCTGGGACTCTGCCTCTGGGACTCTGCCTCTGGGACTCTGCCTCTGGGACTCTGCCTCTGGGACTCTGCCTCTGGGACTCTGCCTCTGGGACTCTGCCTCTGGGACTCTGCCTCTGACATCTGCCTCTGGGACTCTGCCTCTGGGACTCTGCCTCTGAGACTCTGCCTCTGGGACTCTGCCTCTGGGACTCTGCCTCTGGGACTGCCTCTTGGAATCTGCCTCTGGGACTCTGCCTCTGGGACTCTGCCTCTGGGGGATTGCCTCTGGGACTCTGCCTCTGGGACTCTGCCTCTGGGACTCTGCCTCTGGGACTCTGCCTCTGGGACTCTGCCTCTGGGACTCTGCCTCTGGGACTCAGCCTCTGAAACTCTGCCTATGGGACTCTGCCTCTGGGACTCTGCCTCTGGGACTCTGCCTCTGGGACTCTGCCTCTGGGACTCTGCCTCTGGGACTCTGCCTCTGGGACTCTGCCTCTGGGACTCTGCCTCTGGGACTCTGCCTCTGGGACTCTGCCTCTGGGACTCTGCTTCTGGGACTCTGGGACTCTGCCTCTGGGACTCTGCCTCTGGGACTCTGCCTCTGGGACTCTGCCTCTGGGACTCTGCCTCTGGAACTCTGCCTCTGGCTCTGCCTCTGGGACTCTGCCTCTGGGACTCTGCCTCTGGGACTCTGCCTCTGGGACTCTGCCTCTTGGACTCTGCCTCTGGGACTATGCATCTGGGACTCTGCCTCTGGGGGATTGCCTCTGAGACTCTGCCTCTGGGACTCTGCCTCTGGGACTCTGCCTCTGGGACTCTGGGACTGCCTCTGGGACTCTGCCTCTGGGACTCTGCCTCTCGGACTCTGCCTCTGGGACTCTGCCTCTGGGACTCTGCCTCTGGGACTCTGCCTCTGGGACTCTGCCTCTTGGACTCTGCCTCTGAAACTCTGCCTATGGGACTCTTCCTCTGGGACTCTGCCTCTGGGACTCTGCCTCTGGGACTCTGCCTCTGGGACTCTGCCTCTGGGACTCTGCCTCTGGGACTCTGCCTCTGGGACTCTGCCTCTGACATCTGCCTCTGGGACTCTGCCTCTGGGACTCTGCCTCTGCGACTCTGCCTCTGAGACTCTGCCTCTGGGACTCTGCCTCTGGGACTCTGCCTCTGGGACTGCCTCTTGGAATCTGCCTCTGTGACTCTGCCTCTGGGACTCTGCCTCTGGGACTCTGCCTCTGGGACTCTGCCTCTGGAACTCTGCCTCTGGGACTCTGCCTCTGGGACTCTGCCTCTGGGACTCTGCCTCTGAAACTCTGCCTATGGGACTCTGCCTCTGGGACTCTGCCTCTGGGACTCTGCCTCTGGGACTCTGCCTCTGGCTCTGCCTCTTGGACTGCCTCTGGGACTCTGCCTCTGGCTCTGCCTCTGGGACTCTGCCTCTGGGACTCTGCCTCTGGGACTCTGCTTCTGGGACTCTGGGACTCTGCCTCTGGGACTCTGCTTCTGGGACTCTGCCTCTGGGACTCTGCCTCTGGGACTCTGCCTCTGGGACTCGGCCTCTGGGACTCTGCCTCTGGGACTCTGCCTCTGGGACTCTGCCTCTGGGACTCTTGCCTCTGGGACTCTGCCTCTGGGACTCTGCCTCTGGGACTCTGCCTCTGGGACTCTGCCTCTGGGACTCTGCCTCTGGGACTCTGCCTCTGGGACTCTGCCTCTGGCTCTGCCTCTGGGACTCTGCCTCTGGGACTCTGCCTCTGGGACTCTGCCTCTGGGACTCTGCCTCTGGCTCTGCCTCTGGGACTCTGCCTCTGGGACTCTGCCTCTGGGACTCTGCCTCTGGGACTCTGCCTCTGGGACTCTGGGACTCTGCCTCTGGGACTCTGCCTCTGGGACTCTGCCTCTGGGACTCTACCTCTGGGACTCTGCCTCTGGGACTCTGCTTCTGGGACTCTGGGACTCTGCCTCTGGGACTCTGCCTCTGGGACTCTGCCTCTGGGACTCTGCCTCTGGGACTCTGCCTCTGGGACTCTGCTTCTGGGACTCTGGGACTCTGCCTCTGGGACTCTGCCTCTGGGACTCTGCCTCTGGGACTCTGCCTCTGGAACTCTGCCTCTGGCTCTGCCTCTGGGACTCTGCCTCTGAAACTCTGCCTATGGGACTCTGCCTCTGGGACTCTGCCTCTGGGACTCTGCCTCTGGGACTCTGCCTCTGGGACTCTGCCTCTGGGACTGCCTCTGGGACTCTGCCTCTGGCTCTGCCTCTGGGACTCTGCCTCTGGGACTCTGCCTCTGGGACTCTGCTTCTGGGACTCTGGGACTCTGCCTCTGGGACTCTGCCTCTGGGACTCTGCCTCTGGGACTCTGCCTCTGGGACTCGGCCTCTGGGACTCTGCCTCTGGGACTCTGCCTCTGGGACTCTGCCTCTGGGACTCTTGCCTCTGGGACTCTGCCTCTGGGACTCTGCCTCTGGGACTCTGCCTCTGGGACTCTGCCTCTGGGACTCTGCCTCTGGGACTCTGCCTCTGGGACTCTGCCTCTGGGACTCTGCCTCTGGGACTCTGCCTCTGGCTCTGCCTCTGGGACTCTGCCTCTGGGACTCTGCCTCTGGGACTCTGCCTCTGGGACTCTGCCTCTGGGACTCTGGGACTCTGCCTCTGGGACTCTGCCTCTGGGACTCTGCCTCTGGGACTCTACCTCTGGGACTCTTCCTCTGGGGCTCTGCCTCTGGGACTCTGCCTCTGGGACTCTGCCTCTGGGACTCTGCCTCTGGGACTCTGCCTCTGGGACTCTGCCTCTGGGACTCTGCCTCTGGGACTCTGCCTCTGGGACTCTGCCTCTGGGACTCTGCCTCTGGGACTCTGCCTCTGGGACTCTGCCTCTGGGACTCTGCCTCTGGGACTCTGCCTCTGGGACTCTGCCTCTGGCTCTGCCTCTGGGACTCTGCCTCTGGGACTCTGCCTCTGGGACTCTGCCTCTGGGACTGCCTCTGGGACTCTGCTTCTGGGACTCTGGGACTCTGCCTCTGGGACTCTGCCTCTGGGACTCTGCCTCTGGGACTCTGCCTCTGGGACTCTGCCTCTGGGACTCTGCCTCTGGGACTCTGCCTCTGGGACTCTGCCTCTGGGACTCTGCCTCTGGGACTCTGCCTCTGGGACTGGGACTCTGCCTCTGGGACTCTGCCTCTGGGACTCTGCCTCTGGGACTCTGCCTCTGGGACTCTACCTCTGGGACTCTGCCTCTGGCTCTGCCTCTGGGACTCTGCCTCTGGGACTCTGCCTCTGGGACTGCCTCTCGGACTCTGCCTCTAGGACTCTGCCTCTGGGACTCTGCCTCTGGGACTCTGCCTCTGGGACTCTGCCTCTGAAACTCTGCCTATGGGACTCTGCCTCTGGGACTGCCTCTGGCTCTGCCTCTGGGACTCTGCCTCTGAGACTCTGCCTCTGGGACTCTGCTTCTGGGACTGGGACTCTGCCTCTGGGACTCTGCTTCTGGGACTCTGCCTCTAAGACTCTGCCTCTGGGACTCTGCCTCTGGGACTCTGCCTCTGGGACTCTGCCTCTGGGACTCTGCCTCTGGGACTCTGCCTCTGGGACTCTGCCTCTGGGACTCTGCCTCTGGGACTCTGCCTCTGGGACTCTGCCTCTGGGACTCTGCCTCTGAAACTCTGCCTATGGGACTCTGCCTCTGGGACTCTGCCTCTGGGACTCTGCCTCTGGGACTCTGCCTCTGGGACTCTGCCTCTGGGACTGCCTCTGGGACTCTGCCTCTGGCTCTGCCTCTGGGACTCTGCCTCTGGGACTCTGCCTCTGGGACTCTGCTTCTGGGACTCTGGGACTCTGCCTCTGGGACTCTGCTTCTGGGACTCTGCCTCTGGGACTCTGCCTCTGGGACTCTGCCTCTGGGACTCGGCCTCTGGGACTCTGCCTCTGGGACTCTGCCTCTGGGACTCTGCCTCTGGGACTCTTGCCTCTGGGACTCTGCCTCTGGGACTCTGCCTCTGGGACTCTGCCTCTGGGACTCTGCCTCTGGGACTCTGCCTCTGGGACTCTGCCTCTGGGACTCTGCCTCTGGGACTCTGCCTCTGGGACTCTGCCTCTGGGACTCTGCCTCTGACATCTGCCTCTGGGACTCTGCCTCTGGGACTCTGCCTCTGAGACTCTGCCTCTGGGACTCTGCCTCTGGGACTCTGCCTCTGGGACTGCCTCTTGGAATCTGCCTCTGGGACTCTGCCTCTGGGACTCTGCCTCTGGGGGATTGCCTCTGGGACTCTGCCTCTGGGACTCTGCCTCTGGGACTCTGCCTCTGGGACTCTGCCTCTGGGACTCTGCCTCTGGGACTCTGCCTCTGGGACTCTGCCTCTGGGACTCAGCCTCTGAAACTCTGCCTATGGGACTCTGCCTCTGGGACTCTGCCTCTGGGACTCTGCCTCTGGGACTCTGCCTCTGGGACTCTGCCTCTGGGACTCTGCCTCTGGGACTCTGCCTCTGGGACTCTGCCTCTGGGACTCTGCTTCTGGGACTCTGGGACTCTGCCTCTGGGACTCTGCCTCTGGGACTCTGCCTCTGGGACTCTGCCTCTGGGACTCTGCCTCTGGAACTCTGCCTCTGGCTCTGCCTCTGGGACTCTGCCTCTGGGACTCTGCCTCTGGGACTCTGCCTCTTGGACTCTGCCTCTGGGACTATGCATCTGGGACTCTGCCTCTGGGGGATTGCCTCTGAGACTCTGCCTCTGGGACTCTGCCTCTGGGACTCTGCCTCTGGGACTCTGGGACTGCCTCTGGGACTCTGCCTCTGGGACTCTGCCTCTCGGACTCTGCCTCTGGGACTCTGCCTCTGGGACTCTGCCTCTGGGACTCTGCCTCTGGGACTCTGCCTCTTGGACTCTGCCTCTGAAACTCTGCCTATGGGACTCTGCCTCTGGGACTCTGCCTCTGGGACTCTGCCTCTGGGACTCTGCCTCTGGGACTCTGCCTCTGGGACTCTGCCTCTGGGACTCTGCCTCTGGGACTCTGCCTCTGACATCTGCCTCTGGGACTCTGCCTCTGGGACTCTGCCTCTGCGACTCTGCCTCTGAGACTCTGCCTCTGGGACTCTGCCTCTGGGACTCTGCCTCTGGGACTGCCTCTTGGAATCTGCCTCTGTGACTCTGCCTCTGGGACTCTGCCTCTGGGACTCTGCCTCTGGGACTCTGCCTCTGGAACTCTGCCTCTGGGACTCTGCCTCTGGGACTCTGCCTCTGGGACTCTGCCTCTGGGACTCTGCCTATGGGACTCTGCCTCTGGGACTCTGCCTCTGGGACTCTGCCTCTGGGACTCTGCCTCTGGCTCTGCCTCTGGGACTGCCTCTGGGACTCTGCCTCTGGCTCTGCCTCTGGGACTCTGCCTCTGGGACTCTGCCTCTGGGACTCTGCTTCTGGGACTCTGGGACTCTGCCTCTGGGACTCTGCTTCTGGGACTCTGCCTCTGGGACTCTGCCTCTGGGACTCTGCCTCTGGGACTCGGCCTCTGGGACTCTGCCTCTGGGACTCTGCCTCTGGGACTCTGCCTCTGGGACTCTGCCTCTGGGACTCTGCCTCTGGGACTCTGCCTCTGGGACTCTGCCTCTGGGACTCTGCCTCTGGGACTCTGCCTCTGGGACTCTGCCTCTGGGACTCTGCCTCTGGGACTCTGCCTCTGGGACTCTGCCTCTGGCTCTGCCTCTGGGACTCTGCCTCTGGGACTCTGCCTCTGGGACTCTGCCTCTGGGACTCTGCCTCTGGGACTCTGCCTCTGGGACTCTGCCTCTGGGACTCTGCCTCTGGGACTCTGCCTCTGGGACTCTGCCTCTGGGACTCTACCTCTGGGACTCTTCCTCTGGGGCTCTGCCTCTGGGACTCTGCCTCTGGGACTCTGCCTCTGGGACTCTGCCTCTGGGACTCTGCCTCTGGGACTCTGCCTCTGGGACTCTGCCTCTGGGACTCTGCCTCTGGGACTCTGCCTCTGGGACTCTGCCTCTGGGACTCTGCCTCTGGGACTCTGCATCTGGGACTCTGCATCTGGCTCTGCCTCTGGGACTCTGCCTCTGGGACTCTGCCTCTGGGACTCTGCCTCTGGGACTCTGCCTCTGGGACTCTGGGACTCTGCCTCTGGGACTCTGCCTCTGGGACTCTGCCTCTGGGACTCTACCTCTGGGACTCTTCCTCTGGGGCTCTGCCTCTGGGACTCTGCCTCTGGGACTCTGCCTCTGGGACTCTGCCTCTGGGACTCTGCCTCTGGGACTCTGCCTCTGGGACTCTGCCTCTGGGACTCTGCCTCTGGGACTCTGCCTCTGGGACTCTGCCTCTGGGACTCTGCCTCTGAAACTCTGCCTATGGGACTCTGCCTCTGGGACTGCCTCTGGCTCTGCCTCTGGGACTCTGCCTCTGAGACTCTGCCTCTGGGACTCTGCTTCTGGGACTGGGACTCTGCCTCTGGGACTCTGCTTCTGGGACTCTGCTTCTGGGACTCTGCCTCTGGGACTCTGCCTCTGGGACTCTGCCTCTGGGACTCTGCCTCTGGGACTCTGCCTCTGGGACTCTGCCTCTGGGACTCTGCCTCTGGGACTGCCTCTGGGACTCTGCCTCTGGGACTCTGCCTCTGGGACTCTGCCTCTGAAACTCTGCCTCTGAAACTCTGCCTATGGGACTCTGCCTCTGGGACTCTGCCTCTGGGACTCTGCCTCTGGGACTCTGCCTCTGGGACTCTGCCTCTGGGACTCTGCCTCTGGGACTCTGCCTCTGGGACTCTGCCTCTGACATCTGCCTCTGGGACTCTGCCTCTGGGACTCTGCCTCTGAGACTCTGCCTCTGGGACTCTGCCTCTGGGACTCTGCCTCTGGGACTGCCTCTTGGAATCTGCCTCTGGGACTCTGCCTCTGGGACTCTGCCTCTGGGGGATTGCCTCTGGGACTCTGCCTCTGGGACTCTGCCTCTGGGACTCTGCCTCTGGGACTCTGCCTCTGGGACTCTGCCTCTGGGACTCTGCCTCTGGGACTCAGCCTCTGAAACTCTGCCTATGGGACTCTGCCTCTGGGACTCTGCCTCTGGGACTCTGCCTCTGGGACTCTGCCTCTGGGACTCTGCCTCTGGGACTCTGCCTCTGGGACTCTGCCTCTGGGACTCTGCCTCTGGCTCTGCCTCTGGGACTCTGCCTCTGGGACTCTGCTTCTGGGACTCTGGGACTCTGCCTCTGGGACTCTGCTTCTGGGACTCTGCCTCTGGGACTCTGCCTCTGGGACTCTGCCTCTGGGACTCTGCCTCTGGCTCTGCCTCTGGCTCTGCCTCTGGGACTCTGCCTCTGGGACTCTGCCTCTGGGACTCTGCCTCTGGGACTCTGCCTCTGGCTCTGCCTCTGGGACTCTGCCTCTGGGACTCTGCCTCTGGGACTCTGCCTCTGGGACTCTGCCTCTGGCTCTGCCTCTGGGACTCTGCCTCTGGGACTCTGCCTCTGGGACTCTGCCTCTGGGACTCTGCCTCTGGGACTCTGCCTCTGGGACTCTGGGACTCTGCCTCTGGGACTCTGCCTGTGGGACTCTGCCTCTGGGACTCTACCTCTGGGACTCTTCCTCTGGGACTCTGCCTCTGGGACTCTGCCTCTGGGACTCTGCCTCTGGGACTCTGCCTTTGGGACTCTGCCTCTGGGACTCTGCCTCTGGGACTCTGCCTCTGGGACTCTGCCTCTGGGACTCTGCCTCTGGCTCTGCCTCTGGGACTCTGCCTCTGGGACTCTGCCTCTGGGACTCTGCCTCTGGGACTGCCTCTGGGACTCTGCTTCTGGGACTCTGGGACTCTGCCTCTGGGACTCTGCCTCTGGGACTCTGCCTCTGGGACTCTGCCTCTGGGACTCTGCCTCTGGGACTCTTCCTCTGGGACTCTGCCTCTGGGACTCTGCCTCTGGGACTCTGCCTCTGGGACTGGGACTCTGCCTCTGGGACTCTGCCTCTGGGACTCTGCCTCTGGGACTCTGCCTCTGGGACTGCCTCTCGGACTCTGCCTCTGGGACTCTGCCTCTGGGACTCTGCCTCTGGGACTCTGCCTCTGAAACTCTGCCTATGGGACTCTGCCTCTGGGACTGCCTCTGGCTCTGCCTCTGGGACTCTGCCTCTGAGACTCTGCCTCTGGGACTCTGCTTCTGGGACTGGGACTCTGCCTCTGGGACTCTGCTTCTGGGACTCTGCTTCTGGGACTCTGCCTCTGGGACTCTGCCTCTGGGACTCTGCCTCTGGGACTCTGCCTCTGGGACTCTGCCTCTGGGACTCTGCCTCTGGGACTCTGCCTCTGGGACTGCCTCTGGGACTCTGCCTCTGGGACTCTGCCTCTGGGACTCTGCCTCTGAAACTCTGCCTCTGAAACTCTGCCTATGGGACTCTGCCTCTGGGACTCTGCCTCTGGGACTCTGCCTCTGGGACTCTGCCTCTGGGACTCTGCCTCTGACATCTGCCTCTGGGACTCTGCCTCTGGGACTCTGCCTCTGAGACTCTGCCTCTGGGACTCTGCCTCTGGGACTCTGCCTCTGGGACTGCCTCTTGGAATCTGCCTCTGGGACTCTGCCTCTGGGACTCTGCCTCTGGGGGATTGCCTCTGGGACTCTGCCTCTGGGACTCTGCCTCTGGGACTCTGCCTCTGGGACTCTGCCTCTGGGACTCTGCCTCTGGGACTCTGCCTCTGGGACTCAGCCTCTGAAACTCTGCCTATGGGACTCTGCCTCTGGGACTCTGCCTCTGGGACTCTGCCTCTGGGACTCTGCCTCTGGGACTCTGCCTCTGGGACTCTGCCTCTGGGACTCTGCCTCTGGGACTCTGCCTCTGGCTCTGCCTCTGGGACTCTGCCTCTGGGACTCTGCCTCTGGGACTCTGCTTCTGGGACTCTGGGACTCTGCCTCTGGGACTCTGCTTCTGGGACTCTGCCTCTGGGACTCTGCCTCTGGGACTCTGCCTCTGGGACTCTGCCTCTGGCTCTGCCTCTGGCTCTGCCTCTGGGACTCTGCCTCTGGGACTCTGCCTCTGGGACTCTGCCTCTGGGACTCTGCCTCTGGCTCTGCCTCTGGGACTCTGCCTCTGGGACTCTGCCTCTGGGACTCTGCCTCTGGGACTCTGCCTCTGGCTCTGCCTCTGGGACTCTGCCTCTGGGACTCTGCCTCTGGGACTCTGCCTCTGGGACTCTGCCTCTGGGACTCTGCCTCTGGGACTCTGGGACTCTGCCTCTGGGACTCTGCCTGTGGGACTCTGCCTCTGGGACTCTACCTCTGGGACTCTTCCTCTGGGACTCTGCCTCTGGGACTCTGCCTCTGGGACTCTGCCTCTGGGACTCTGCCTTTGGGACTCTGCCTCTGGGACTCTGCCTCTGGGACTCTGCCTCTGGGACTCTGCCTCTGGGACTCTGCCTCTGGCTCTGCCTCTGGGACTCTGCCTCTGGGACTCTGCCTCTGGGACTCTGCCTCTGGGACTGCCTCTGGGACTCTGCTTCTGGGACTCTGGGACTCTGCCTCTGGGACTCTGCCTCTGGGACTCTGCCTCTGGGACTCTGCCTCTGGGACTCTGCCTCTGGGACTCTTCCTCTGGGACTCTGCCTCTGGGACTCTGCCTCTGGGACTCTGCCTCTGGGACTGGGACTCTGCCTCTGGGACTCTGCCTCTGGGACTCTGCCTCTGGGACTCTGCCTCTGGGACTCTACCTCTGGGACTCTGCCTCTGGCTCTGCCTCTGGGACTCTGCCTCTGGG